>JAAGNO010002231.1:91110-106847 GCA_033439905.1 Ceryle rudis
CTCGCCGCGAGCTCTGAAGGAAGCCGCTGCCCTCCGCCCTGTCCCGCACCTCTAAAACAATGTACTAATTATGCATTCGCCGGCAGTAGGGAGACTGTGCTTAATATGATTAGTGCTGCTGTCTACCCAACTTAAGTGCTGACGTGTAGTTCCAAAGCCGAGAGTGGTGCGGATGTCTTCTGCTCCCCAGAACATTCGATCTGAAGTCTCCTCAGAGGGCAGAGAATAACGCTGAAATCTTTTCACAAGTGGCATAAAAGAAATGCCAAGACTCTCGCACACACTCCCCGCTAGTACAGCTCTGCGTTCTTTTCTGATAGGGTTTTTTGTTGCCCCTGCGTTTGCTGTCTTTTTCTTTGGTTGTTGTTGTGCTGGTTTTTTGTTGGGTTTTTGGTTTGGTTTTTTGCTTAACTATTACCAGCAACAACAAACCTATTTTTCTGTACATTTTTAAATCAAAAATATTTTATGCTTATGAGTCTCTTAGACTCTCCCTAGCTCCTAAATAGGCCATCTAGTATATTTTTTCTCAGGCTTCCCAAGTTAGTTCTCTGAAAAATAGCTTAATAACAGTAGCCAAACTTTGGTTTTCATACTGTATTAGCAGAAAAAAAAGAATAAGTTATTATATTAATGACTTGAAGATAGTTACTTCAAGTAAAAGGTTAAAAATAATGTTCAAAATGTGCCTTGAAAGTTATTTTGACAGCATTTTGATATTTACTTATATACTACCATGGCTATTTTAAATAACTGTCAAATGAATTCTTTCGTGTGCATTTGCTTGCAATCAATTGCCAAAGAGACTCTAAAGATGAAGATAATTGTTAATTAAATGTTAGCTTTTGGGAAAACAAATCCTATAAATGTCTCGGGAGCAAATGTATCATCTGATTTTTAAAGTTGTGGTCTGCAGAAATACAGGCCGCTAGCACAGCTGAGGAACTTGAAATTAAACTTCAAAGGGAAAACTTGACTTTCTGAATTGTTTTAATGCAATGAAAGAAAACAACAGCTTCAAAAGTTAGTTTTCTTAATAGCAGACGTGATCCTTGAACAGATCCTTAGCCAGCATGCTCTGGCCAGTGCAATCTTACAAGATAAATCTGCCGTGCTGAGCCCCGCGCTGACAAGATACGCCGTACGGACATTGATTACGGCTTTGGGAGGACCACCCAGCGATACAACCCCATGAAATAACTCTCCTCCAGCAGCATCAGCAAACAGGGCACATATAAGCCAAACAGAGCATCTAAAAATGAAATACTTACCAACAATTTAAAGCAGAAATCCACACGCTGCAACACAACAAACTGAAAACACTTACTGCTCGGTAGACAGTATCAGCTTTGGATGTTTGCACTACTCCGGTCCACCAGCAAATCTATTTCTGTCCTAATTCAAGTGGTCTTGGTAAAACTAATATTCCAGAACAAGAAAGGAACTTGCCATTTTTACCCATGAAAATATTGTCATGCTCTGGATAGCAGCAAAGCTGCTTTCTAGTTGCCATGCATTTCCAAGTGTTTTTGCACCAGCCGCTGCAGGCACACCCTGTCCAGTGAGCGTTTCCATCTCTCCACAATATTTATGCTTTGTTTTCACTGCATCTGTTTTACAGTATCACAGAAGACTCAGTGTTGAAAGCTATCGACCAGATGAGCACCTTATTCTCTCCCCATTCAAGCCTTAGTTATGTTTCTAATGCAGGCTGATGCTGAACTTTCGTTACCGGCTCTTCAGTCCCCTGAACACGTTATTCTACGCCTGTGCTCTTGGGCCGTAACACACAACCCTGCCATCTCCCAGACCGAACCATATAGAAAAGTCAAAACAGGCCATCATGCAATTCCACTACCTGCAGCTGTTACTTTGGATTGAAATTTCAGCATCCGGCTCTTTTCCACATCCCACTGCTGGGTCTACAGGATCCTGATCCACAAAAGCACCGAGCGCGGGCGATTGGATAGCTGCAGAAAAGCAGCAGTGGACCCATATGGTTTGACTTAACATTAACTGATTAAAGGTATTTTGACTAGTTCCACAGTTAAGTCACATGCACCTGTTACACACATTAGTAGCACCTACATCCCGCTGCAAACACAAGGACTCTAGCCGGTGGATGTAAAGCTCAAGAAGATTACGTTTCACACATTTAGCACTGGAACAGAATAGATTTATTTATCAATTTCACAGTTTCCTTGAAATAAACCTTTTACATCAAAATAATTCCAGCTAATATGCCATAAAAAAACACATTTAAATACTCTATACTTTTTTATATAAATTGTACTAATAGTTTTATGATCTGTGTAAAAATAATTTATCAGCATCCAGCTTGTGTTATGTATTTTCAGGTTTTCCAGGCCCAAACTGAATGAATCATGAGAGAAAGTTTTCCCACCCTTCTAATAGCTTTCATTTCAGTAATTAACCCCAAAAATAAAGCTAGTCTATCTTAAACATGTATAAACTTTTTTTGTGTGTTAATTATTTTCAGTCTGACAGCCGGTTACCAACATATATGGGTTTTTTTCTGCTGAGAAAAAGGCTGGTCCTCTGGTTCACCCACTAATCTGACACTGAATCAGCTTTGGTGTCGGGCCCGTTTTGGGAAAACAAGAGATATAAAAGATATTATGAACACAAACATGGTGAACGGTGTCTTGGGGGCACATCAGCACAGAAGACAGGTACCTGTGACCCATTCCTAAACTCCTCTTTGCCTTTAGGTTACTACAGATAGCAGAGACAATTCACTGGGAGACCAAAAACATTTTCTTGGAGCAACTGATATAGTATGGGGGGAATTAGAAAAGGGACATGTTTCTGAGCACACCAGCGACCCTCCAGATCTGAAACAGATGGAGCTGCCCAGCTGAGCTGGGGCAGGGGAGGAGGTACTTTCTCTTTTGAGCCTAATGAGAAAAGTCAGCTTGCTGGTGAGAAAGATGGGGCGAGCGCAGTAGTACTCTGGAAGGCAGTGAAAGTGCATACGTATTTCCTCCACCCCAATAATAAGCATCCCAGAACTGGCACTAATGACTAGGAAAGAGGCTGCAGTGACTTGGGAGAAAGCCTGCTTTCAGGAGCAGAAGCCATCCTTCTTGCCAGACACATGGAGCTAGATTACAAGCGCCACCTGCATCAGGCTGATGGGTACTGTCAGCAGTGCCATCCTGGACAACAAGTCTGTGGTGTCCCATTCAAAAGATGCTGCTGCTGCTGCTGAGCATAAACAGGAGGCAGTGGTGGTTGCAGCAAACCTCTCTTAGAACAACAGCTCAAAACAGGATAAATACACCTCAGAAAGATGGTTAATGTCCTTCACAACAGTAAGATCTCAGGATCTTATTTCACCCAAGAACATGTTGTGCTCAGATGGACAGACCACTTGGTGTTCCTATCAAGCTGTTCAGATCTTTAAGGAATCTGGAAGCTGATAGTGAAGAACTGCAGAAGTACCTTAAAATACCATGTAAGTAGATATTGAATGACAGGCAGAGGCCAGTACGTATGGATAAATGTAATGTCATGTTACCCGTGGAAAAGAAACCAACCACCTCCGAGCTATATTCCCTTAGAAAGGACACCACTGGGTAGGAACAGAGAGGTCTATGAAAAAGTCAGTTACTATCAGAAATTATTTTTAAAAGAAAAAAAACCCAAAAGCTAGAGGCACTGTACCAAAGATAGCTGACTGCTGTGACTGATTACTGTCCCAAGAGGTCTTGTTTAATTTTAATTACGTTAAGGACTTGATTAATTAAATTTGCTGTTCTCCATTCAACAGAGTGTGTCTATGTGTGTACACGGGCACGTGCCTGTTGAGGGAGGGGTGCTGCCCTGCACTTAGGTTGCACTATATCAATCCCTTCTATATCCCTGTCGGTACTCTCCAGGGTCCCCCAGTTTGGGTCCCCCTTTCTCAAAGGGAAGCTCACAAACCTAGGAAAGAAAATTAAAAAGGCTATCACTGCTACAGAACAGCTTCCATACAGGACAACCAAGACAGAGCAGCTTTCTTCAGCCTGCAAAAGGGCAAAGGAGAGAGAATATGAGATGTCTATAAAACGATTAATGTCATGGAAAACCAACAGGGAGATGAATGGTCACTACCTCTCCCACTGCTAAAAAGGGATAGTGAACAAATTCATGGAGGAAAGTTTTCACAGATACAAAGACACTATCATTGTTTCAAGGAATCCCTGACAAAAAACTTGCTGGAGAGTCTCCTGGAAATTTATCCCTTCATGTCTGTGCTCATCTTAACCTTAAATACCTACTACCATATACTTTTGCTACAGATCTTCTACCGAAGCAAAATACCCTTTCCCATCTCCACTCCAAACAAGTATGGTGGAGAGAGCCAAAGAGACAATGAAAAGGAGAAGAAAATTCAACAGTGCAAAACTGGGGAAGAGATGAAAGCACTGACTAGCCTTCTCCAGGAGTGCCCACCACCCCTGCAGGCACCACTGAGCTGTAGGTGCTGCCCAGTCACGCTTCATGGAGGACAAGAAGAATGTTTCAGATCCTGGGACCTTCCGCATCAGGCACCCTCCTCCCAGTGCTGCCGATAGCCAACAGGGCCAGGAAGAGATTAATGGGGAGACCCCATGATCCAATGGGTCTGAGACAGGAAGGACATCAGTGAATCCTGCTGAAGAGAGGATCCTTGCATCAGACAGTTCTTTGGCCTGACCCGGGATGGTCTTTTTATGTGAGAAACTGAGAAAATAAAGTTTGATTACCATTTAAAATAAGCAGAGAAGACTTTTTTCAGTTGCTCATAGAAGCGCTGTTTATAGTCAGCATTGGACAAGTACCGAAAATTTACACCTTCACACTCTTTTCTTAGGGAACATTGAGCAAACCAGTCCCACCACTCACCATGTCCCACCTGCAACAGTGACAGATTCTCGGCTTCAGGGATGCTCTGAGGACTCTGCACTTAATGCTAGCGACATCTCAAGCCATAAAACCAGACTCAGGCATTTACCGGAGTGCTCTGAATCATTCCATCAGAAGCCCTTCTGAACAGCTCAGCAGCTGGGATCTGTGTGCCTGCCCTCAAATGGGAAAATGTATTCATAAAGAAGTCAGAACCCATTGCAATTAGGCTACTTTCAGTATTCAAGATCACAATCAAAACCAAAGAGATGATTTACTCTGAAGATTTCAAGTGACATCTGCTGAAATAAAAATATAGTTTGGAAAAAGACTGTAAAAAGATGACTACGTTATTACCAATAACTTTTACATCTGTCATTAATTTTCACTTGGTTTTATCTGCTCGCCTAGTCTGCATCCAATTTCACATTGACTTGTGTTTTATTACAATCCCAATGCCGATCCCATCAACCGAAGAGACTAATAATTGTCTATGAAACGCAGCAAATAGCAAGGATATTATTTCCCTTTACTTAGCAAAGCACAGGGTCTTTAAGCAACTGGCAAAAAGGAGTACAAAAAAGAGACAACAAATATATATGTATAAACCAGAATTTGTCCTTAAAACCTGGAAAGAGTTAATTAAGTTCCACTTCTTGAATCAGTTAGTGAATGATGTTGAAATGGCACAGAAACATTTTCTGGCACACCGTACCCTGGACAAACTTCCCCCAGTGACCATAATTTAAGGCTACTTTTTAGAGAGTCTTTTAAAAGCCAGCACTACAGAGAACTGCTGAGGCCTGTAATAGTATCTCTCCTGCCTTCCTCCCCTGAAAACACCCCGAACTCTAAAGTATACATTTAACACCCAAGGGTCCTACCTGTCTTTAAGGAATTTTTTATAAAGTAGATGGCTACCTCAGGCTATTTAAGTACTTTGTACTAAGACGTCAATGGCACGTATAGAGATATTCCTTTGATCATTACACTGGTGGGGGTGGGGGGTTAAAAACAAAACAAATCAAAAAATCAACAACCAACAAAACACAAACACCACCAACCAACCAACCAACCCCTAAATCTTCAGCATATAAATTTACGCTCGGAACTCAGCAACGTTAGAATCATCATACCACAAACCCACAACCAGCATTCAATTTAGTCTCCGTGTTCTCGCTCATGCGATAGCCTTTGATATGCCTGAGGATGAAAAACGAACACGTTTTAGTACAGAGATGATTTGTGGAAAAAAGCCTTTTTAATTTTAGTTTCCTATTGAAGAACAAGAAATCAAAAGTAAAAGGGGAAAATCAATCGTTAGGCCCATTATTAATCAAAACCAACGATAAATAAATGACACTGAGATTTCCTCTTTTATAATTTCTAGCAACACGTTTCAAAACTTTTTTACTATTCCATTTTTCAGTTCAGAATTCAAATTATGATTAACATGAACAGAATTTAAACAGGTTTTATTTACATTGCCTGCACTGTAAGGCACCAGCTTCCTTTGGCCGTACAATGAAAAGCCTCCAGAACAACCACCAAATAGTTACAGAAGTTTTATTTTAAGGGCTTCTCTTGAAGAGCGAGAGGATGTGACCATCTGTGAAAAACAAGTGCAGAAAGGAGCCTAAGATGTGGAGATAAATCATTAGTTATATTAAGATATGAAACAGGCACCCAAAGAATGGCATAAAATGTAAATGAACTTTGGGATCTGGTCTCTTAATTTGACAGCTGTTTGACAACTGCAAAATGGAAAACTGACCTCAGACAACTGTGTATAAATGAGACTATTAAGCAGAAGAATTTCACATGGAATGATACAATATACACTGCAGTAACTCCTCACATGGGAATAGATAAATGCAGACTGGAATTTTTATTGTCTTTGAAGGTGGTGATGTTAAAAAGACTTGAATTTCACAAAGAGGAGCTGTACGCTACATTATCACAATTAATGCCGCCTTCTGAAATACAACGACTGTCGCCTACAGAAGAACACTCATATATAACTCACAGGCATTTAAAACAACGCAGCTCTGGCGACACAGAAGAAAGCGTCTTCTGCGCTGCGGCCGCAAATCTGCAGCCAGCAAAAGTATACAGTGACAAGGTCACGGGAGAACTTACTGGAGGGGTTTCTTTGGAAGTTACTGGTAGACACAACTCCACGTGGAAATATATAACAGCATAGCAGCACCAGAACAGACACTGAGCCGTGGAGAGAGTGGCTCGAGGAAATATTCTGCAACTTTGGCCCCTATGGAGAGACCTTCTTGGAAAGAGTGGCATGGGGGAAACTTCTACCATGACTGCTTGAAGCATGGTTTAAATCTGATACTCTCCTCAGTAACACAGAATTAAACAGAAAACAGGGAGAAAGCCGACTTTTAGATGTAACCAACCATTTCTACTCATAGTTCTGCTCCAGATCCCACTGGAAAGGGCAGATCTTCCCAGAGCAGCCCCAAGCGCTACTTCTTCATGTTCTCCAGCCATGCAAAGAGCCATATGTGATGAACGTGTTTCATTCCAAAGCTGTTAAGCACTTGTCTGTTCCTTTTATTGCTCTCTTTGGGACAAATACTTAAAATCAGCCTTCCCTACCTTTGTTTTTAACCACAAAAAAAACCCTACAGAGGTTGCATAACCTGCAACAGAAGAGACAAAAAAACCCCACCCAAGCACTTGCAGTGGAATCCAGACTTGAAAAAGAAAGGTTACAGCTCTCCCAGCACAAAATGTCCCCAGTAAACGCAGTAGAAGCAAAGCAGCTTTCGGGGTTCAAGTGAAACCCAAGGCTGGATTTCTGGATAGTAATTTGCCATGCAGTGCCTTTAATTTTCACTAGCAGTTTGCTGGGGAGGTTTTTTGGTTGTTGGTTTGTTGGTTTTTGGTTTTGTTTTTTTTTTCCTAAATCTTGTGTTGAGTTGTATGGCTTAACCTCATTCAATCAAAGCAAATCCCAAAGATGTAACAGAAACATGAGCACCATCACCAAAACCTTCACCACCCAGACCTCCTGTAGGAAGGAGTCCCACTGCATGCTGCACGAAGAACAGACTCCTCTTGTTCATTTTTAAGTTGCCTTTTGCTAAAAGCTCTCATTCTGGTTTTCATGAGACAGTAAATAACCATTTCCTAAACATCATCTCCCTGGCAGATGTGCTTTACAGACCCTCATCACACGCTGCCTCACTGTCACCTACTTAATGCTATTTGGAAACTAATTATGGCATCGTATTAGTACCACTGATTTATTATTACACAATCCTGGCACGAAAACAGCTCTTAGGAGTCCAAGATGACTAGTGTCTAGATACAACCAGAGCTATGGAATCACATCTGCATGACGACTTGAAGAAAGCTCGTGCTTTATAGGTTATCCATTTTCTCTGACTCTAGCAGTAATTCTAATAAAATACTTTAACTCTCCCTACAAAACCTGCCCCGCTCACAAGCCTCTGCATCACCTCTTGGCCCTGCTTCAAAAGAAACTTCAGAAACATCCAGATCAGGAGGGAGTTAAAGTCAACCGTCATCTTACAGAGGAGGCACAAATGATTTCAACCAGGAGTGGTCCTCACCCTGAAGACTTTAATCAAGGATGAAGAATGTGAATCCTGTAGTTCAATGTCGCCCCATTACGGCTGAAACTCTGCCAGGTGATATTCTGCATTTGCCCTTTCCAGACACTGCTACTTATCCACAAACCAATGGGAACTCGCCTAAGAGTGAGAAAAACTTAACTGAGCAGAGATGGGGGGCTGTTCCTGCCCCGCATGCTCCCGCTGGCAGGAATCTGCCCAAAATGATGGCAGAAAGGCTTGAGGAATGGAGCTGGAACCAGAACAGGCAGCAAGTTAAACAGGGCAGCGTCCTCCTCCTCACTGCAACTTGTTTTTCTATTTCCAGTTCAGTTCCCTTGCTGTCTAGAGCCATTTCAGATAAAGATTTTTATAAAAAGATGCCCTTCAAAGATAATATTTTGCTTTTATTGCCCTTTAATAAACACCAGGCATTCCAAGTCTTAATGCATCTTGTAAAAGATTATTATTTTTTAAAGTATCTAATTTCAGAACATAAAAATGAATTTGAAGCTGAACTGTTCAGGCTGCCTCCAAATGCCATCACCTTTATGATAGTCTCTGAAGTTAAAACAGATTGTCATGTCTCTGTTTGGAGCATCAACATAAATCTTGACTCTAATAAGAAACAAGTCTTAAAAGGAGGCTTATAGGGACAGATTTTCATCTGCTAGAAGTCTGGTTTACTTCAAAAATTTACATAATCTATACAGATCCAGGCAGAGTTAGCCTTCAGTGACCTGAGAATACCAAGCCTCAGAGATTTGCAAACATGTTTGGTTTCAAGTCAAAGCTTACATTATTAAGCTGCTACAACTCTGCCATTTCCAGCCACGTGTCCCATTTTATTTCTTGTCCTAGTTTAATGAGACTTCCAACATGTCTTGTGCTTTTTAATCTGGATGATGCACCTAATGATTTTGGTATTGAAAACTAACCTCCTCCTTCGGCTTCCATATCCATCTCATAAAACCCAGAAGAAATGGATTACTGCCCAGAGCTGTGGTTTACTCGTTCATTAAACAGCTTATGCTTTGAATCCTCTTAAAAAGTCACTTAGTGGTAAACGGCTATTTGACACTACAAATAAAATATTTTAAAAAAGAATTTACTATGGCTTTCTCTTCATACCAGTGTTATAATCCCACTGGGGATACTGCTGAATTCTTGGTGCGATTTGGATGGCGGTTTCCCACCAGAATCCAAGGAATTTGGGAGCAATATATATGTATATTCTACACCTTCCCAAGGAATGTGTCAAATGCCCATCTACTTAAAAGTACGACAAAAAAAATCCAACCGTCAGCAACTGTGGGTAGAAGAGATCTTTTTAGGACAACTGACAAACACCCCAAGAGTTGGCAGCATTGATATTGTGCATGCCACGTGTGCTCGTGCCACCATAAACTGGGCAAATCACGTATTGGAAACCTCTCGCGTAGCGCAGGCACAATCCCAAGCATCGAGCAACGCACCTTGCCAGTGCCTGGAGCGACACCCAACCCATCTGGCAGCAGAAATATAGGGGAAAATTAAAAAGCATTTTATGAGTAAGAATTTTAACCGGCATAAATCAAGTAAGTCTCAATTACTTTCTTGTTTCTTCTAGGACATGACACAAGCTGATTTTCAGTGTGCTCTAGGCTGACACTAGTAAGTAGTGTTACCAACAAACACAAGCTTTGACAATGCTTAATATTTCCTTTAGCACCTCCAAGGTTCAGGTAAGTCACGTCCAGAAAGAAGATGGATGGTTCTCGAGTTTTTACATGCTTAATGTAGCTTGTTTCCTAGTTTCCATTCAAGACTACCTCTCTCATGACAATAACTACCTTCTTGGTTTTCTACAGACTAATTAACTCACTTCTCAATCTTCTCTCTATGCTCCCCTGAAAAACTGAAGTTATATGACTCCGAGAAGTGTTTTGGTTTTTAAAGGCAAACCCACTCACTTTCACACTCCGTAACTTCCCAGACTGCAAACTCTGCAGGACACACATCATTACCTTACACTGGAAAAACACCAGACTCTCAAAACACTACTGCAGTATAGATTAAATCATAACATTCAGTGCTACCACCACAGATATGAAGGGAAGGATCCTCCAGAACTTTTATCTGCCGTGATTTGAAGACTCTACTTCAAAGACCTGTTACGACATCTTCAAAAGTGTTTAAATGCCCCCTTAGTGACAGAGGAGCAGATGAGTGCTATTGCACATGACGGGGAGTTTTCAGAACTGGAACCAAACTCACCTATTGGGCATCGCTTCTGTCAGAGTGCTTCATCATGCTCTCAGGGACCTGCTACACTGACAATCCTGGAAGTGCTTTTCCAACAAACTACCCATGGAGTTTGAAAGAAAAATCAAAAGAATTATGTCACTGTGATATCTGTGCCAAACTACCAGAACAGTTAAGATAACAAAAAAAGATTAATGTGATCAAGGAAAGAAGAGGTGAAATAATTAAGTACTTCATCAGCAGACTTCCCTCTATCAGTTACTGCATTGGCTACAGAGACATTTGCCCCAACACACACTACATATGCATCTGTTTGCATCAGCCCCCTACAGAAACCTGAAATAGTTACTCTGAGCTTCCCCACATGAAAAGTCCCTAGAAAAGAAGGGTTTCGCTGTTACCAACATCTTCAACCTCACAGTCGCTGCAGTCCTAGCAATACCACAAGAAAGATTCTTTCCCCTTTCAGTGGGGAACATCCATGGCAACTGTTCCTTCACTGTTCCTTCACTCTTTCATAGGAAGAGGTGAGCCGAGACCCTCCTCATTCCTTTCATCATTACCTAGAGGGCACCTCTTTGTCCTTCTCCCCACTCAGCTACACCAGAGAAAGGGATCTCCTTGGGACACCCCCCTGCCAAAAACCCCTTCCCGAGTTCTGGCATACCAGGGCAGCAGAATCACCTTTGCCGTAGGCTACACTGTAAAATCTTGCGGCTTTGGGAAAAACAAAAAAGTCAAAAGATGAACGTCTTGCAGCCCATACAAACGAGAGCATTACTAGTGGTTGCTGCAGCCCTACCTGCCTTTGCGAATGCTCGTTGCAAAGCACAGTCAGTGCTCTGTCAGCCAGGTCCGCTCTCCACAGCCACAGTTGTTGATAAGCGGACCGTGTAACAATGACAGAGCAGAGTAAAACTTTGTATTAACACCAGCAACAGTCACACGAGATTCAAGAAAAAAGGACTTTTACTGCATTTTACTGCACATAAATCCTATCCAACATTATGAAGACAAAGCAGAACATGAACTCGCGGCATTTACACAGTATTTTTTAACAACGGAAAGTGGAAGAACACAAAAAATATACCCTTAAAATAACTCAAAAGGAAAGGGATTGTTAGAATGCTCTGGCTTCGTGTTTCAGTGAGCTATTCCCTGAAGAACTGGCACTGGTAGGCTGTTTCAGGGAACCAGGAAATAATTTTCCTTAACCCTTGTGAGTCATACTTCACTGCTTACTCATTATTTTTTGCACAGCACAGTACACAAGGTACTGGATTGCTGGGTTTGGAAGTGTCAGGAGTCTAACTCAAGGCAATAAACAGGACGAATATAACACCATTTAAATTACAAAAAGAAAATGGCATGTTCCTAATTATCTAACAAGGTTAGAATTGAATACTTGCATTGCTGAAGGAATCCTCAGTTATTTGGAAAAGGTCAAAACATGCATTTAAAGACTGACAAAAAAAAATATTGACTACTTATTTTCACTTTTCCTTTTCTAAGCTTAGAAAGGCAATACCCCTATGGATCAAAAGGCCAGATAAATCTTATTAAGTACTAAGTTTTCCCTTTTGTCTAGTGCTCTCTGCACATTCCATCATTTCAGTCCTTTGAAATTCCTTTGTTCTGCCTCTGATCAGGGTTTCCAGGGGAAATCTGGCATTGGATCTAAAGGGAACCCCACACCACTGAAGAATTCCGGACAATTAATCATTTGGTAAATTATTTCTTTCTTTTCCCCCTACCTCACTTGCCCTCAGTATTTCCAGAGAACCTATTGGTGCGGTGCTAATGCGATAGAACTTCCTGTAGCATCAGAAATGCAGCGTCTTGAGGATTCACGTATGCACAGAAGTTAAGCAGCTTCTGCAGTTAACCACCCACAAATTCCTGTCCATCAGATTGATATTTATTCCCAGAATAACAACAGGAATTTACTCTGTCTTCTCTCAGACCATAGCTATCAGGAAAGCCTTTGTGGATGAAAGGACAATTTCAGCTAGGGAGAAAGAGAACACAGGACTGCAGTCGGGGCTGTTTCCCTCAAGCTGATGTAAAAATCAAAGAATCATTTAGGTTGGGAGAGACCTTTAAGATCATTGACTCCAACAGCGTGGAGGAGGCTGCGGTCCCCACAGCCTCATCTTCTAAAACCCCCCTTACCATCCTACCTGCCTTGTGGTGTTCATTTAGGACAGAGGATGCTCATCAACAAGTGCGACCAGTGGAAGAAAGTGTGCGCCCAATACTTACACTGACTGCCCTGTTCATTAAATAGCAAGCAATGGGATGTACTTATTTTGTGCATCTACAAAAAAAATATCTGTGTCAAATCAGAAAGGATGATGATGCATAAAGAAGGGACACAACTTTAAATATAACTATCTACTCTGTGTGGGTTTTTTGTTGGATTTTATTATATACAAAATGTAAAGTAAGAGACAGAATTAAATCAAAACATTTTGATTTCAACTCCTCTAAAATCTGAAGCTTTCTGCTAATAACAAATGCCACAGAGGGAGGTACAGTAGTGAAAAGGATGCTGTTCTATCTAATTGCATTGTTTTTGTTGAACCTCCCACTTTGGTGACTGGGATCCAAGTGCCTCTCCCTCTCGGGCCATGGGAAGTCCCCACTTTCTTCCAAGGACTCGCCACGTTCCATACTCACGATGTGCACACAAGGAAAGAGAATTTCTTCCAACAATGGCAGGCATTAATTTATAATATTTTTTCCAAGATCCTTTATCAAGTTTCAGTTGTAGGTCAAATAATATATGCTTTGCAAAGATAATCTCTGCATTTAAAATTTATCGGTCCTTCAGAGGTTGGTTCTCATTAGTGATCATCATTTTCACTGCTCATTAAATACATCTTCACAAGCTTGGCCATTCCTCCTCGATATCAAGGATTCCTCGGTGCTAACTTGATCTAACTGTTGCAATTATGAATCATCTGCCAGAGCCGTAAGTTATGATCTCCAATGACCACTAACGAAGGCTGCCTAGCAGTTAAAATATCAAAGCAGCATATATCAGCACACTTTAGAGCACAAGATAGACTTCCAGTGTTGCACTTCCCTTATATTTATTATATCCTGTAAATTACATCGCAGGCTGCCTCCACCACTGACAGTCCAGGACTCTGGAGTTAAAACACCAGGTTTTAATAACCCCTCCTGACAATCTTTTGATCGCTGGGGGGGGCAGATGAAAGGCCCGGCTGCCTGCCGCCGGCAATCTGCTCCGTCAAAACAATGGGGACTTCAGAGGGAGACAGAGATGCATCAGGTGTTAATCCCAAGTGAACAACCAGGAGTGCAGGGTGATGGACTCGCTCTCCATGGCCCGCTGAAAAAAGGTACGTGCCTGCTGGCGGGCTCAGTCAGGGTACATGCAGGAAGGGAAAGGTGCCATTAGCTAGAAATATTTTCATTTGGAAACCTTAAAAAAAAAAAAAACACGTCATTTTAGGCTCTTTCCAAATAATTTTCCACTAATCATTTAACTATCTCATTTTTCAGATACGCTGTATATGGAGCGAATCTTGTTGGTGCTTAAAACAATCCCTCTCATTGTAGGAGTCTGCAAAAAAAAAAAATATTCAGAGCTTTCCAGAAGTGGACAAGACAGAACTTTGAGGAGATTACTTGGGACAAACCTCACGCGTTGAGTGGAGCTGAGCTGGATGATCTGGCAGAGGTCATCTCCTCCACCATAGGACTGAATGAGAGGCTATTAATAACATTAGCATCAGAATAAGAAGGTCCCACTGCGTGTCTTCAGACATTCAATAAAACTTATTTGGTAGGAAATGTTTAGGCATGATAACACCAAAAAGTCTTGGTTTGGGGGAATATGAGAAGAACTCTTGCTGCTCTCCCTTTTATGTTGAATTTCTTCACTGGGAAATAAAGAGAAAGGGGATTTGAGGGACTGCCAGACTCCTGCTATTTTTCTTTTCCACTTCAATAATCCAAGCATCTATCACCAGCCACCACTTTCTGCGCATTAGTTTAACCCTTGTTTTCTTCTTTTTTGCTATTGTTTCAAACCTTATAACAGACTTCTCTACAGATTTGCTCAGAAATCACAGCAGCACTCTCCGGAAGGAACAAAACTACTAATGTCACATCACTTTACATTATTTTTCACAGCCACAGAAAGCAAACCGTTTACTTGGGGTCTAACAGTTGAATGCAAATCATTTTTACTTGTATGATCAAAACCCCTGCATTAAACATCTATCGTATGGGGAAGCTGAGAAACAAGTAGTATTGTGGGGCTTCTGATCAAGCTAAAACCAGAACATTTATAAAACCTGCAGAAACAAAAGAAGATACAAGTAAAAAAGCTCACAAGATCGGCGAGACGAAACCAAATCCAAACCCCCCAGGTTCCTTCTCACTCGCAAAAGCTGTTTGATAGGGCAGAGGGCAACAGGGGAAAGAAGGGTTGAGCTAATACTTAAAAAACTATTTCAGGCATTGCATCTCATTCACATAAAGTAGTCATTGTTACTGCTTGACAACCCTGAAACAAAATGTGGAGTTGATAAGAAGGCTCTGCTTGGCCATGGAAGCTGGCAGCACATCTCCCAACCACCCTCCTCCTCCTAATGATGCAGGTGTTCAGATAACTAACTCCTCATGGGGTTTTTCCCTCCTTGAAAAATGAATTGCAATTTTTACTGGCCCAGCAAGCTAAAACGGTTACAGCCAATATATCTTGAGAGAGGAACAAGGTGTTGGACTTCTGACAATCAGTGCATTCTTTTGTAACATTTACTTCAAAGTTCAAATAACCCCCAAACTTAGGTTTTCCTACTCCTTTCATAGAATCACAGAAGGGTTTTGGTTGGAAGGGACCTTTAAAGCTCATCTACTCCAACCCTCTGCAGTGATCAGGGACATCTGCAAACAGAGCAGGTTGCTCAGAGCCCCAGCCAACCTCACCTGGAATGGTTCCAGGGATGGGGCAGCCACCACCTCTCTGGG
>JAAGNO010002231.1:106961-122306 GCA_033439905.1 Ceryle rudis
CTCCTCTGGCCCTGCTCCAACAGGTCCCTGTCTCTCCTGTGCTGAGGACTCCAGAGCTGGACCCAGCACTGCAGGGGTGGGGTGTCTCACCAGGGGAGCGAGGCAGGATCCCCTCCCTTGACCTGCTGCCCATTACATGACCTTACAAATACACAACGAATACTAACTCAGCATGATGAGCACAGCAATACAAGCACATTTGCATGAATCCAATTGATGATGTTGTTGCTTTGCCATTACGGTATGAACCATTTATCTGAATTGGATCAATTTGCCCATTTTAATTCCCAGAATCCAAAAAATTGCTGATTAACCCATATTTACACAAGCAGCTGCAAACGTTGCCTTCAGACCATCAGCACAGCAAACCACAGTTTCATCTACAGGCAACGGAAGTGCGACGACAGTTTCAAACCATTACTGTATTTGTAAGCTCTAGTTGACCTCTCTCTGGAAGGTGGGGCAGTATTTGCTTATCTAAGAGGGCTAAGTACTTTTTTTTTTTAGCATTTTTCAAGTTGTTTTGTGAATACTTGTCAATCAAGTCTTCACAGAAAAGCAAAATATCATTAAAAGGTGAAGCTGTCCTTCTGGCAGCATAGTGATAGTAAGTGGATTAAAAACTGGAGGAATGACTGCTCTGGTTTGACTTCATTTAGCCTGGTGTCCATCACAGCAGTATCCAAATGGCCATCACAGTTTATCTTCATACAAAAGATCACATGCAGGCCACAGGCTGGTAACTGAACTCAGATCCTGAATTTCCTCTATTCTTTTAACACCAAACTCATTCTTCCCACCCATTACTACAGTTCTAAGGGATCATCACTGTCAAGAGAGGATGAGATTAAGAGCGAAACGCAGCCATCAGATCAGCCCCTGAAGGCACGGGGATATTAACGACTCTTACGTTTGTCCTCTCATTCTGGTGAACGTATTTACTAGATTTCTTATTTTTCATCTCTCTAACTTCAGCTCAGATATTCAGTCCAGCCTGCTTCCTTTTCAAGGTACCATCAGTCAAATCCAACCACATCATTTTATCTCTCGGTTACTAAATTCAAACCATTTTAAACATCCTGCTTTCATCTTTATAGCTCGCTCCCACTTTTTAACCATGCTGCAGTTACAGAAGAATGTACTTGACATATAAAATGTGCATGTGATTCCTTTAACATTTTAATGTCGTGTATTGTGTTGTAAACATCTCTTCATGTTTTATCTCCTCCTCCATAAATCAGAGGCTACTATCTTAGAAGTCTCAAAAATGACATGTTTTCTCCATAATATAAATGTAAGACTCTACTCCTTGAAACTTGAGTCAGCTTTCAAAAAAATCACGAAAACCCAGAGTTACAAAAAGGACAAAGATTATCAGCCAACTTAATATCATTTTCTCCCACTCCATTTCTGTAAGTATGGGAAAAAATAAACTACAAAATCAGTCTTCACCAGTGAAAAAAACCCCAATGTTCTGATTATTCTTTCTTGTTGCTTGTGAGGAACAACACTAAAGTAAAACACCTTCTCGTGTATCCATACCAACATACAACCCTGAACAAGTCAGAGAAGTGGCCAGTAAGTGATATGCTAGGGATAATTATTTGTTTTATTCAAGATTAACATGCGGTGTTTACCAGATGAAATCACAGAGCATATTTCCATTTCCTTACCATAACTGCAGTTAATAAGACTGATCTCTTAAAATGAGATTTCCCAGCGGTTTTGGCCAGCTTAGTAATGTTACAGTGAAATATGTCTTGGTAAATGCATTAAGTGATATTTTTTTTTTAATTAAAAAACACTGTAAAATATGGATTATTTTGAAAAGATAGAACACCAATAAAGAACACCTGTCCAAAATAATTTTAAGTGACTTCAGTGATGGAAAAAAGAAAGAATGCCATTAGAAAAAGAGGCGGGAAAAAAAAAAAAAGAAGAGGAAAGCTGTTTTAGCAGGTGGGACTGAGAAGTGGTGACATGTTGTAGTACAATCCTGAAGGGCTGAAGGATATAACACAGTGTTGCGTGATGGGGAAGAGAAGCAGGGACCGCTGCCTTAGCACGCCACTAAAATGCTAGATTAGGTGAGAAGTACAACTCTGAGGGATTGTGATACGAAGGAGTGAGGCAGAGGCAGAACTGCTGGTAGAGGACCAGAGAAATCAAACACTATCTTTCACTTGGCACCTTCCAGCAGGAGTTTACTCCCTTCCAGCCCCCAGACCCGACACACTCTGTAGGAAAAGCCAAGAACCCACCGGTATTTATCCAGATCCTCAGAATTCATAACATTTTCCACCAGCCAGAGAGATTCTGTTTCTTTCAAACTACTGTCCAACATAAATTATTCCAAGATACTTTTGACATTTTCTACACAAATGTTTCTAGAATGACCTCACCATGTTCCCCCCTAACACAAGCCCAGGCTCAAGTACTTTTTGTCTGTATTTTCCAGGATATTTTCAAACACAACTCTCTCACTGTCATTTTGCAAAAAGAAGTCATCAGCTTCTTAAAAACACTTGCCCAATTTCACAGAACTGTCATAAAAATACATTATTTCTACTTGCATTGGAAAGTAGAGCTAGAATTTAGAATTTACAGGCTGTGAAACTTGTTTGTAAACACACACCTTTGGTTGATGAATATTCAACTGTACTTCTGTAAACAACAGAAAAACACAGTGTTGCCAACTCACATCGTTTTTTCATTACTGCTTTCTCATTAAGGAGAGTACGAGTGAAGCAAGAACATCCACTCTGGCAAATTTTTGTAACTTTCTAGCTCTTGCAGTTGGGAAAAAAAAAAGTGTTTAAAGTATGGCATATAGCCATCCGAAATCAAGAGAGGAAATGATAATTAAAAGATTATTTTAGACCAATTTTGTAAAGAAACAAAACATGACTTCTTGGTCTCTCTGTATTACTTCACATAATCCTGGCTCCCCCCCAAGTAGTTAATTCAACTTAAATAGTTAATTCAGCTTAATTCAATGGGGGGAAATGGGCCTCAGCTTCTAACAGATTGCTAAAATGAAGTAGTTAAGAAAAGGAAAAAAACCCCCAAACCACAGAATTTGAACAGCTAAAAGTCTGTATCAATACTTCTGCAAATATTAGGGAATCTCTTACATTTTCACAGGACTGAGCTCCTCACATCCTGTCCTAAATCACCAGAAAGAATCTTAGACAATTGACACTTTACCTTCCCACGACATATTTGAGGACTGTAAATCGTGAACAGAGATTTATCAGGGAAATGAGGAGTGGGAAAGACAAGTTGCCCTTAAAGATGTACAGATTTACAGCAATATGGGAAGCGGAAAGACGGTTATCATATAAAAAGGTCCTTAAGGGATAACGAGGAGCAACAAGGGAAACATGAGTCATGAGCTGCCAGAGAAGAGGATGCGTATGGGGAGCAATGGACACAGCAAAGTAGCAATAAAGGAAGTTCCAAGTCAAATGTGCTCCTTTCCAAAGGTCGAGATGGATCCCAAGCTTACAGTATTTATGGAAAATTAAATTCCTAGCCAATTCAGACACGGCACCACCAGCAACACCAGGACAGGGACACTTGTCAACTGAAAGGATCCATTGATACACAAGGTCACAGCCCTCAGCTCTGCACTATTGTTTTGTTACCAACTCTGCTTCTTTATTTTCCTTCCTAAGAGCAGTTGCCTTGAAAGTCTGTCTTACACAGGCAAGTGGTTCAAAGACAGCAAGTGCTCAAACTCAAAGCATTTAGCTGCAATTGTGAAAGACAGTTTGAGATTTTGTGAGGCTGAAGTAACCTTCTCTATTTAAGGGCATATTGACAGCTGTTCCTGTGGTGAGATAGCACTGAGTGAATTATGAGCCCAAGCACAAAGTTATTCCACTCCTCATTTTCCTTTCCTATCCCAGCAAGCCTCAAAACTGTCCAACTCCAAATTACGGTGCAGTATTTCTGGTACTCCCAAGCATGTCAAGATTTTAAATAGCAAGATGTTAAAAAGTGATTGCCAGGAATTTAAAATGTGGCTACTGTTGTGACAAAATACAATACTAAGCAATATATGGAAGCTGAAGGAAAAAACAGTTATCTGTGCATGAATATAATCTCTAGGAAGATCTATCAAAATCTCAAGAAGGACAGGAGTCTCCAAACAAGCAATAATTAGTTTTCATCTTAGTCCGGTAACATCTGCATCAGTGAAAGTAAATATAACAGTAAATATTTCAAAGGATTGATAAGTCACAAGATGAATTTTTAATATTAAAAAAATAAATAAATCCTGAGTTAAGGAAAAAAAGGACCAAGGTGCCCAGAGAGGTTGGGGAGTCTCCTTCTCTGGAGAAAACCCGCCTGGACGATAGGATCCTGGGCGCCCTACTCTGGGTAACCCTGCTGGAGCAGGGGGGTTGGACCAGATGACCTCCAGAGATCCTTTCCAACCCCCACCACGCTGGGATTCTGTGATTCTTTAGCTAGATCTAACAAGGTCATACAATAACACAACTGAAGAACCAGGCCCATAAGGCTGGAGCCCCGACATCTATTCTTATACTCCAATTACACAGCTCTTCCTATGTCATTTGCAATGACCCAGGCTTGGTATTACCAAGATAAACATTATTATCGGGAGGCTTAAAACCTCATCAGCTCCATTCTGAATAAACATCCCATGCCTAGCAACTACACTTTAATTCAGACATATATTCCTTTCGCGGTGTCAGTTTTAGCAGCTCAGAGCTCGCACGGCAGCTGAGGGCACAGTGCTCCCAGCCAGCATTTCAGACGCCAGAACAACACCAGTTTGCAGTACAGATAAAGAGAGGGACCGACCTGATTGATGGAGTTGGCAGCACAGGATGCCAGTCCAGTTCCAAGGGAGGCAAGCAGGAAACAGCTCAGGTTGAACGGGACCGGGGCCATGGCAAAGCCAGCAGATGCGGTGCTTACAACCAGAGCTGCAACACAAGCGAGAGCACAGTTCAAAGCACCAGCAAAACACCATCTCCTTTGTACAGGGCACTAGAGTTAAGGGGCTTAAACCCTGTAAGAACCCTTGTGCAGATTAACTTTTTGCTACTTTTACGGATCAAAGTAGCTCCAGGAACTGCTTACAATTAATACTAATACTCTACATAAAGAAGTCAAAGATGAGAAGGAGATGTCAGGGATGAAACTAGAAACCCAGATGCAGCAGCACACGAGTAGCAGACGCAAGGATAAAACGCCTCTGTATTCTCTGTTTTATGGTTTTGCTACAGGATCCGACTGCCTCGCACAACGTGAACGGGAGATGCATTTGTCCCCGTAACTCACATGCAAGTGCAAAGTCTAATATGGAAGAAAACCAGCAAGAAAAATCCCACCCTGAGAGATACGCATTATGTCAAATTGTAGCAGGAACTTAAGCACCGCAGAGTCAAAAAGAGACTCAGTTGTGAAACAATGATGTCAGTGCACGAGTGTCTGCTCACATTGCTCCTGTCTGATGTGCCCGCTTCAGGCAGAAGGTGCAAACACATCATCAACTGTTGAGGCTTTTAAGAGTTGCTGCGCCCGTACAAGTGGATTAATAAAAATCCCTTTCAGTTTTGTCATTTAAAATTATAACTTCAGTACAGTACTGCAAATCACAACCTTCAACTGAAAGTTACCCAAGTTTCAATCCTCCTGTTGTAATTACCCAAATAATAGGTCTTACAAATGTCACTTTTGGCAAGAAATAGTACGACACGAACGATTTCTTACACTATAAATGTCAGCATCCTTACTGAATATCTTGCTTATGATCTTAAACCTCACCATGTGGAATTAATAGTTATTAAACATATATTATTTAAAATATATTCTGCATTTAGTTATGTGTTCCAGAGCTCTGCTAGCTCAAACTGAATCATCAAAATGTTATCTTCCTGATTCCTACAAGTCTCCTGTGGGTCTGAAGTTAAATGACAAATAAATAACCTTTGCTAACCAAAAATACCTGTATTATCTACTAAGCAGCGTTACTCGAGATGAAAACCTAAATGTCATTGCAGAGACCTGCCAGTGAGGATGCACATGCTGATTTTAAGAACAGTGCCTGCATAAGAACCTTAGGATTTAATCCTAAAGAGACAGTGAAAAACCTGGTGCTCATCAAAACTTTGCTCTAAGTATTAAAATCCATTGGCAGCTGAATATTAAATAATAGACAGAAAATTATTATAGACTATCGTATAGCTTACTGTAATTTGAACAATAGACATAATATTATTACGAACTTTCATTGTTTAGCCCTGCTATGGATTCACAGGGCATTGCAGAGACGGCTGTTGCACAGGCTGGCTGCGAGCGCGCTGCACTGGTGCGGTCTCTGCCCAAAACCAAGCGAAGTCCCTGGCTTTGATTCCCCAGGACAGCACCAGGTTCTCCCTGCTGCCCCTTCAGCTATTTCTAAAATACCACAAATTGCCAACAGAGCTGTGAAATAACTCCAGATTCTCTAACCCCACTGGACAAACAGACACACAGGTAGCGATCACTGCTGAAAGATTGGGACCATTTACTGTATAGATACAATCGCACCTTGATTGCAAAAATCTTGGGATCCTTCTTAGTAGGGTGCACAAGAAAATATGAAATGTGTTGGTTTACAGCTGAGAGAGTTAAAAAATACACTGTAAAGATGATGGCAAAACAGTGGCGTTTGCATTTCTAAGAGTGATTACATCATTTTTTTTCTTGCATAATAAATCACACGTTCCCTTCTAGACAAGAATTTAATTAAAACTTATCTTAGAGAGCACTTTGCACCAATTTATTAGGGGAAAACACCAACTGAAGAAGAAAGGTGGAGCGCACTGGCAAACAGTCAGTGTATCATTAGCATTACACTGACCTCAAAGAAATTCTAATACTGTACAGCTACAGCACTAATTAAAGTCCCCATTGATTTCTCCAGATTAATTTCAGGCAGTCACTTCAGTGTGACTTATCAGGGTCTCATTAAAAAAGGTTGCATCCCCTCCTCTCCCTGCAGCAGGTATTTGTAGCTGCTTGGGCAGTGCTCTGAACACAAGGCATATTCCCCCACCCCCCAGCCTGTCTCATCCCCCAGCAATTCAAATGCAACACGTTCCGAGTAAATAAGAAAATGTTCCCTTTGGATTGGGAAGTTTATTTTCTTTTACCGTGGAAGCAATAACTTAATCTTCTACTTTCCTCATGGAGGAAAAGTATATTTAATTGAGAGCACATCAAGGGAATGAGGTCATTGACTCTGTTTGTTTTTTAATCCCTGTTAGTTTAGTGCTTTAGGGCCCAAATTAACTTCACCATATTGCATAATAGATGGAATCGATCCTTTCAAGATTTGTTGATGAGAGTTGGCATTATATATGCTCTTCAAAAAGAAGCCAGGACTTAAACTTATGATCTCAGCCTAAACCTAATTTTCAGTCTTTTAAACATCTTTAGCTTTAACAAAAATTAACAGGGGACATTTGTCTCCCATTACAATGTAAATGAAAAAGAAAATGCTTATGGATTGGTGACAAAAAGAGTGAATTATAATGTTTCTAGCATAAAAACACATTTGAAAAGTTTGCAGTGTACTCTTTACATTCCTCTTCAGCTTCACTGTAATGTGATCTGCCTTTATAAACCTCTGTATTTGTATTTATAGCATGCAAAGCACTCCGCCATATTTTGTTTACCTCCTGTTAAAAAGTAGCCAAGTCAAAATAAAAGCGTGGAAAGCCAAAGCAAGCCAATTCAGCTTTAGATTTCCTTTAGCTCCTGTACTGGTGATACACCAGCACATATGGCAGGACAACAGCAAATGCATTTCGACTTTAATTTAAGAAACAATTTCACTGTTTTACTACAAGCGTTTATACACTCCATAATGGAAATTAGCTTTCCAAAAGTTGATGGAATTTTTATTCCAGAGTTTCACACTTTGGTTTCCAGGAAGCTCAATACAGCCTCAGTATTAGTACCATACAACCAGCCAGTGTTTCCTTTAAATGCTTAACCCTGAAGCAAACTTAAATTTGGGACAATAATTTGAGACAAGTCTTTGCATCATATCGTATAAAATTCAAGCGCAATATTACAAACAGAGCGGATAATCTCTTTTTACGACTGTACAATTTTAAAATGCTTTTCAAAATCTTAGTAAGAATATAGTTTTCATTTCATAGCAATAATGGTTTATTTTCATTCCATTAGTTTTCCTCGGAGCACGGAAAACAAATTGCCAGAAGCTGCCGCTATTAAACTTTTTTTCTTTGGTAGGATAATAAAATGAGAAATACTTTGACGGGCATAAGAAATTTATTTAGAACTGAGAATAAATTTAGACTAGTAAGAATCTAAACAATACATACCAATAAATCTTTGTCAAAGTTTCTGGCCGTATTAAAGGTACCACTTAAAGAATAAATACCATCATAAATGCCATTATTCCAGAAGAAAGTGGAAATGTACTGGAACTCCACTAAAGCAAATAGATTTTTTAACTAGAGTGGCTGGTACCCGATTTTTTGCCTACAAGCAGAACACAGGCACCTTATTTAGTCATTCTTGCTCCACTAGGTAGCGGTTTGGTAATAGTCAAGAGTCATCATGCAAAGCTGGGTATCTATCGTCTTCCTTCTACAAATACAAAACAGGCACTAAGATGAAGTGGGATGTTCATGATCACATCATAAGTCAGTAGCAAATGCCTCAGGCTTCTGATTTCCAGTTCAACACTTTTGTGCTATTTTCTAGTAAAAAAAAGACAGAATTATTTTCTTTAAAAAGGCTGT
This sequence comes from Ceryle rudis, assembly GCA_033439905.1. Lineage (NCBI taxonomy): Eukaryota > Metazoa > Chordata > Aves > Coraciiformes > Cerylidae > Ceryle > Ceryle rudis. The sequence goes on from JAAGNO010002231.1 coordinate 115,757, forward strand.
GAAACAATGCTTGAGTTTAGTTTCCAACCCTAAAAAAAATGCTCAAAATTATCACATTTGAAACATATAGGCTCTAATAGGACTTGCTGAAGGAGATTCATGTTACGGTAGCCTGGAGTCAGGACTCACCTCTGTCAGGCACAGCAGAGATGGAGATATGCTAAAGACCCAGCCCCTTCCTCAACAGGGGAATGGGTGCTACACACCTCACTGGTTGTCCTCACCCAAAGACCAACATGCCAGAAATCCTTTGCTACAGGAACAATGATGAGAAAAAGCTCACAAACCACAGAGAAATAGCTAGGGAGAATAGTCAGCATTTTTCATATTGTGCCTTCATCACACTTCCTCCAAATTAAAATCTGAAGGTTAATTTTCCGGTGATTTTTATATAGGTCATCTTTCTTACCATCTGTGACCTCCAAAGAAAACAATAAATGCAAACTTGATGTTAAATTTAAGAAGATGAGACAATCTGAAATTCTTAATGTGTTATAAATGACCCAAATTTCCTCCTACGGCCATACCTTCATGTGTCTCTCTCCCATCTTCACTTACACACAAACTTTAGGATAAAGTTGAAAACGACAACATTTATAACTCTGAAAACTTCTCAGACAGCTGTGTTCACTTCCCAAGTGCCTGGATGGTAGGATACAGCTGGTCAGACAGCAGCCAATGCAGAACACCACAGGGAACGGATGGAAACTGAACCCAAAAAGGTAGATTATGCGACAAGCAATTAGAAGTTCTCTGATTGTTTTCTATGGCAAAAGAATATAAACAAAAATCTTTTCCTGCTGGTAAGGCAGAGCTTCTCATGGTGGAGCCACAAGAGCTGCAGTTTCCACAAAGCAGGAGGGTATGGTAATAGCTAAACTCATTTCCTTTCAAAGGTGAATTACAGTTCAGAACACAAACAAACATTCTCTTTACTTCAGCATCGGGAAAAGAAAAGGGCATAAGGAAGTCCCATTTTAGCATAATGCAGAGTTTGGTTTTTTGTTATTTTAGACTCTAAATTAAAGTATAAATAAAGAGTCTGCCAAAAAAAAAAAATACACAGGATATGAGAGCTATCAGAACTTCACGGGTGAAAGGAACTGAGTTGTGTGTCATTTGTAAGTTAAAAACTGACCTCAGAGAATTTATTTTTCTTAAAAAAATAAAATAAAAAAAAAATAAGAATCAGAGAACTACACCACCATGCTCCTTACAGAATACAGAATTTGTCTAAATGGTTACACAAGTTGGAAAAAGAGCTAATTCTGTTTCCTTGCTCTGCACACTACACCCAGTATTTTCCATGTGCATCTCCTGCACTATCCTATAAAGGATAAAGGCCAATAAAGACCAAGAACAAAGTTCTTCTTCAAACTCCTCTTCATCCAACTTATTCTTTTACACTTTCTGCTTCCTATACAATCTGCCCACCCCAGATCATCTTCCCCATAAGACATAGAAACCATAACAAAAAGGAGGGTAAGGTTTTTCCTCCATCTCTATACCTTCTCAACAGGTACATAGTTTCCTACGCTTACCTTGGATCAAGAACAGCACATCTCAAAACGCAGCTTCACACAAACCTACAATCCTGAAGGGAATGGAAGTCTGTAACCTTTACCTGCCACACGTCAACTAAGACCCTCTTGTCACACCCAAGCGGTCCTTGCTTGCCTCTCAATACTGCCTTTTGCATTTAAAAGAGAGCCTAGAAGGTGTTGAAACTGCAACACTGAGGCTACACAAAAAAAAAATCACATAATTTTCTCTAGAAAAAGACACTCTTCCTTCCTGCTGCAATTATTGAAATTCCCATTTTGAGGAGCACCAGGAATACTCAGATGTGCTACTAACTCTGAATTTACCTGTAAAGAGTATCAGCAAATAAGAGAACATACATTGCCAGTGTTTAAAGTTACAGTTCATTTTTCCTTTCTCTCTTTCTGGTCACTTAATCATGGCATTTTAACTTCTCATTTCTGCATCTGTTGAGATTTTTTAATATAATTTTACTTCAATAACTAGCACAGCTGTCACATTCACATAAAAGCACCACTTCCATAAAAATCACCCCACTGAATATTTGCCAGAATAGCTAACTGTTCAGATAATGCTTACAAGTCACCCATGGTGAGCCCAACAGAAACAAAATATTACCAGAACTGCACAGCAAGAGGAAGAAAACGGCAGAAGAAAGCAGAGGCAATAGTTGAAGTTGTATGTGCCACAAAGCTGTTGAAACCCAAAGTAGAATAACCCTGATAGCTGCTGAATGTGCTAGGAAGAGTTTTATATACCTAGATTTAAAATTCACAAGGCTAAATACATAAAAGTGAGATGGTAAAGTATCAAAAGATAAGCTTTGCATCCCTCAAGTCTACTAACCCAGCTCTTCACCAGCACAAAATAAATGCCTTCAGTTTTTTTAAAACTAATGAAGAAGAACGTTTGGACATACAAATGAGATCAGTTTTGCCAAGTCCAGAACTGGACAACTCTCACTACACCGAGAGCTAGAAGGTTGGGTTTTTTTATTAGAGAAAAGTTTAAGTGACCATTATACACTCTATGTGGTGAGCACAGTTTTTTCCATGAGAAACAAACAATGAAATAGTATCTATTGCAAGACAAAAAGTTTCAAGAAGTAAACTGAATTCAGTATTTTGATTAAAACAAACTGTTACGGCAAAGAACAACAGTTTTGTTAAGAATTTCTTTCCCCCACTGGAGAGACCACCACAGTAGGGATGTAGGAAATGGTATTTCTACTCTCAGCTCTGACACAGACCAGATGTAAAGCTTTTGTCAGATCACTAGAGCTTCCTTAGACATAAAAGTATATATAGCACTACCTATTGGCAAAGAAATAATTTATAGTTGTTAAATGCTACTACTAGAACACAGGAAAATGTAGTTAGGCTACAAGGCAAATGCTTAAAGTGCTGGTTTGAAGATACAACTCCATCTTTTCCTAGAAAAGTATACCTTATTTTAGAAAATTCAGTTGGTCACGCTCAAACATCTTCCTTTATAAGACAGGAAATCATTCAGATTATATTTTGTCGGTACTTTGAACGCTAATTTCGCAATAAGCAGTTCTGAAGTGAAAGGTAAGCAAGTACAACAGAACTTTGTAAGTGTAAGCAAGATAACTTTAAATACTTAACTACAATACTTGTAAATTCACTTCCTAACCCACTTTCAACGCGGTTTTTTGTACTAATGCTTGCTTATGATTCCCAAAAGCTAGCTGATGATATGATGCAAGCTCATCCTCGCTGGTTTTAAACAAATTTAATTGGAAAACTATTAAATCCTTCCATTAATACTTAAATGCTTCCCAACACACATTTGGTGGAATTGACACAGGTACTCTGTGTCACTGAACTGGGAATTATCACACAAAAATCTACAGTTATGAGCAATATGCTAAAGAATTCTGGTATCAGATGGGATGCAGAGAGTTAAAAAATGACCAGTAGTACCTGTAAGCTTAATTTTGGACAAGCGTGCCAAAATTCCTGGCAAATCATCCAGCTGTAGCTTCATTTCTTTCCACTGTCGGTCTTCTTTGGATTCTGCTCTTACTGGTGTGACTGAGTCTTCAGTTTCTGCAGCTGACTTCATTTCTCTCAACTCATTCCTGCTTGATGTCTCAGACAAAGGCTGATGAACAGGTGAAATTGGTCTAATCTTGTGTATAATCTTTTTTTCTTGATCTAACTGCTGAAGCTCACGAAAAGGAGATGCAACTGAATCTGCCTTAGGTTTGACTCGTTGGCTGAGGTCCTTGTTGTATTGTGTTACATACTAAATAGAATGAGAAAAGGTAAGGTGAACAGTTAAAGAAGCTATTTCTGTCCATGGCAGGTTATTAATATCAATATTATTGCTATGTAATTCTTATTGTTCGGAGAATTACTTCCTATGATGACACAACTGAGTCAGCCTGAATTTCAAACACTTATTTCATGTGCAAAAAGGTTTCTGAAGTTAGACAAGATACAACAAAAGCAGTTTTTCAACTCACAACTGCATCAATAGTGTTTATTTAAGCCTGCAGAATTGCTTCTGGATAAAACCACCTTCTCCCTTGCAGCTTCAATAGCTAATTCTACTTTATTCATATTCAAAACCACCAAGTAATACTCTTTGATTTACAGCTGATACTTCACCCTTACACAGAGAGAGACACACATGCCCATAACAACTCCTCTGTCCCAATATAAGCACTAAACTGTCTGCACCTTTAAGATATTAAAAAAACCCACAACAAACCAACGACCCAACAGAAAAATGCCAGAAAACACAATCTACTACAAAATCACCTCCCACATTAGACTATTGCCATTTATGCCAGACTTTCTGCTAAATAACTAGACAACAATTTTCAGCAGGTATTCAAATGAGCGTATATCACTAAAAGTTAGGAGCAGGTTGGTTCCGCTCTTCTAGAACTCTTACAGAATAAAACACAGAATAAGAAAAAGAGCATTTAGCTCTTCCCGTCTTTCTGTTTTCCTTTCCCAAATATTCTATGTATTTCAGGCACAAAAGACAGGTATAAGAAAACTGAGCTTTCAACTATTCACTGTTTTAAGTACACATTAATAACGATAATGACAAAGAGGGAGCTGAAACTCTGAGTTAGGTGAATACAGATCTAATCAACAGCAAAAAAACCCGAAGAATCTTTAAAGTGCTGGTGAACCCCAGAAGTGTGAAAGAGACAGGCCCCCATCTCCTGCTTCATACAGGACTGAAGCTCAAAAAATACCAACAGATGCACATGCTCTTTGCATCAAGGTGGTTATTAGCTATAAGACTTAAGTCATGTCCATGTTTCATTGATGTAGCTCCAAAGTACAACGAACGCAACTTGGGAAAGAGCAAAATAAGTCTTTCACTACCATCTTCTTACATGTGATACAACTGCTCAAAGAAAAAGATACAATTTCAAGGGTTTGAATGATAATTACAGCTCTCCTCATACCTAAAACTAACAGCGTACTATAGATTGTAACCCATTAAGTTAACGAGCTCAGGAGTTTTGATTCAAATTAACTGATTAACTCTTCTGACAGAACACACCACCTCCACAAGTGAGTACCATCTACCACTTGCAGTCTACCAGCCAAGAGTTGACTATATAACAACTCAGAAAAGTCATTTAATTTCATGTTTCTCACAGGAGATGAGCCCCTCACTTCAAAGGCACAGAAAGGCTCCTCTCAAGTAGAGGGCCCACTACAACAGGTTTACTCCAACCTCAAATGTTTTAGGTGCCAAGTGCTTACCCATAATGCAGCACAGAAAAGGAGACACTTGGAATTGCCTGAGCTCAGCAGATAAAAGAAATACTGTTTCTATCAACTGATCTCCATTTTGACTCACGACATGGAACAAAATAAATTCAAGCAGGCGAAACACGGGGTAAATACATTCTCTGACTTACCATTCGTTTAAGAAAGTTAAAGTACTGAAATGTAATCAACCTGTGATTGGCTACACGGCACAGATGCACAAACTGGCATGGTATCTGCCGTATTCCAGTGTTCTTCAGATGCCAGACAAATAATCCTATTTAAAGGGAAAAGAAAAAAAAAAGAACATTAAATGCCAGTTCCTTCTGTGCCACTGAGTTTGTTCCTAATTCAGACTACAATGTCTGTTGTCGCCTGTGACACAAAACACCCCAACAAATGGGAACTAGGGCTGCCTGGGTGGGGAGAAACATGCTTGCAGGCACCAGGTGAAAGAACTGACAGCGTAGGCTTGTCTTAAGGGTTTTGGGAGTCTCTTCCAAATCTCCAGCTCCCCAGAGATGTATTTTTAGTTTATTGTTCCGTTACTATCTCTGTATGCTATCGACAGGATTATCCCAGCAAAAGGCACAAGCAGCACTGAAATGAAGGAGTTAACGTAGGGCAGCACAAAGTCACAGAACCATTTAAGCTAGGTGAGACCTTTAAGATCACTGAGTCCAACTGTTAATGCAGCACTGCCAGAGCATCACTAAACCATGTCCCTCAGCACCACAGCTTCACAGCTTTGAAGCCCTTTCGGGGATGGGGACTCCACCACTGCCCTGCGCCAGCCCTTGACAACCCCTGCAGGGAAGGATTTGTTCCTCAGGTCCAACATAAACCTCCACCAGTGCAACCTGAGGCTGGTTCCTCTTGTCATGTCACTCGTTACCTGGGAAAAGAAACTGGCTCCACCTGGCTCCAACCTCCTCTCAGGGATTTGGAGAGAGAGAGGTCTCCCCTGAGCCTCCTTTTTTCCAGGCTGGACAGCCACAGGTCCTTCAGCTGCTCCTCACCAGACCTGGGCTCTAGACCCTTCTCCAGCTTTGTTGCCCTTCTCTGGACATGCTCCAGCTCCTCAATGTCTTTCTTGGATTGAGAGGCCCAAAACTCAACACAGGATTTGAGGGGTGGCCTCCCCAGGGTAGAAAGCATAGGGGGACGGCTTGATACTGTAAGAGAAAATGGATGTGTAGTAAACTGTATTACGTAAAGAGCAAATCTGATCTGACAAGTGTGTC
>JAAGNO010002232.1:0-12660 GCA_033439905.1 Ceryle rudis
CGTATTTAACATAAATAATTCTCAAATTTTTAAAGATTATTAAAAATATATATAAAAATGAAATACCCTTTGTCTCCTCAAGATGTCTTTCAATTAATTATTTTTTTCAGAGCCCATTCTATTTCAAGAATATGTACTATAAACAAGTTATGCTCAGAACTGAGTACATCCAGAATATTCCCAATAACATGAAGTGCAAATCACACTTAAAATTATAGATGGTTGTTTTTATTTTGAGGTTGAGAATGACATTTGAAAAAAGATCTTTATTATGGATCTTTTTTCAACTGTATTTGCTTAGAGGAAGTTATGAAGATTTGCAGGTTTTTTCCATGTTCAACAGCATTTTACACTATTTCTCATGTATCTTTGCTCAATGAATAAGCATATATCCCAATTCCAATACTTGAGAGAAGGGCAGTAATAAGGAGACAACTTCTGTATTTGGTTCTGGCTGACTAAGCATCTAAGGGTGGATGAGGGCCAGATACTAAACAGAAGATCCTTGGGGGCACATTCAAAGCATAATCATACATTGTATAGAGCATCTGACATAGCATAGTCCTTGCTTAGGTGTTTTTTACGTCTCACAAAAATAAAACTCTTCAACAAGTATCACTTCCAGGCAGTGATAGAGCTGTGTGGAAGCTCAGATGTGATGTCTGGGGTGTTGAACATGCCAGTGTTCATTCACAAATGATAATATAAGGTTATTTTCACCTCTCTGTTAGGGGAGTAGGTGAGTTAGAAGGTTCTATTTCAAATGAGAGGTCATGGCTATTCATCTCAGGAACTTGTATTACTCTGCCAAAAAGGAAAAAATTGAAATAGATTAATCACTGATCATGAGGATATGAAACTTCCAAGTGATAGCCTCTAAGACCTTGGATTTACTTGTGTAATTTGCCTGCACTGTAATTTACTTCTCCTGAAATTAAAAGTGGGAGAACCACAGAATTGCTATGTCTGAGATGACAGACCGTGGTGTAAGGGAATCTGTATTTGTAGGGTACTTAAATTTAATGAGTGTATTCTTGCCAATGTGTTAAAGCCAAATTATGTGCGACCAGGACTAAAGAGAGGAGATGTGCACAAGATGATCGAGTAAGAAATCTAAAATACTCTCAAGTTTCTTTTAACATGTCGAATCAACTTTTTCCACATCCCTGGTATCATTATAGATCATTTGACAGATTTTGTTAATGATTTTCAAGAGTAGAAGAGCAGTATGTGCTTAAGGGGAAGGGAAAGACTTTCAGTCTGAGTAGGACACCATTCTAGAAAACAAAAAAAATTGACACTGGAGAAATGTGGACGCATCCTTTTTACTTTATCCAAGCATCCGCATCTGCAAAATTACACTGAAAATTTCACAACCAATGAACTTAAGGAGGATGGTGTCTAATAATTTCTTGCTCCAGTTGGTCTGGAAGTACTTCCAGAAATATCACGGTCGTCTTCTGTTTCTTTTTCTGTGTTAAAACTGATCCAGGAATTGCACCAGAAACAAGAAAGGTGGCTCAGTGTGGAGAGGATAAATGTGACATAGAAATAGATAATTTTTTTTAACATTCATGTAAATGTTACCTTTGGAGGGAAAAAAAAAATATTATTATCAATCATCTACCACTTTCTCTTGGCCTAAATCACATCTTCAGGATTTAGTTGTTTGGGGTTTTTTTAATAAAAGATAATCAGGAAACCTATCGTCTTATGTAAGCAATGTGAGATATCAGATGTGAAAGATAAATGAGTATACAAGATTCCAAGAAGCGTAAACTATGCTTTTTGAAATACGTAGAAATACTGTAAGCAGCACTGGAAGTAATAATAGAATTCTTTTAAAGCAACAGTTTGTGTCCAAACAGTTTACATGTCTTGTGGCAAATTAATTCCTTGTGTATATCTACTTACATGGATTTGTTCCAAAGACTAGTAAAGTCAATGTTAGGAAAACCCCCAAAGCAGACTCCTGAGCAGGACCATTAATCAGTATAGTTTTGACCCTATGTGCTAAATGGTAGTCTAGAAGCACGATCATAACTTTTTTTCATGAAAAAGTCTTCAAACCAAATGCTCTATGCTATCAATTCACAAATGTCAACCAGATCACTCTGGGGAAAGGAAAAAAAAAAAAAGAAAAAAAAAAAAAAGATGAAGTAGGTTTTTTAATTTAGTGATGAATTACATACGTCACTGTATGGTAATATGTTATATGAAAAACCAGAAAATTTAATTATTTTTCAGATTAATTTAAAAAAGAAATAACATGTATAAATTCCAAGATGAAGGAGTTAATCACAGCATTAAAAAACCACATATATATAGTAAAAATATGTGTATGGAACCTATTTACATGCCTATTTATCTGCATTCCTTTAAAAATATGGTGTTTTGGTTATAGCTTCTTCACAAATTTCCTAGGCCTCGTCCTTATCTGTGCTAACATCAGTGGTCCACTAACCCCTTAATGGTCCCACTCTAATTATGCACAAGGTGAGGACAATATCAGTTAGCTTAACCATAATACAAGGCAAATGAATCATTGAATAGACATGTTCAATCAAATTCACTGTATACAAAAAATAAAGTGAAGTGAATCTGTGTCTTCAGCTATGGTGGGTGAATTCATCCCCCTGAAGATAGTTGAAAAACATTTCTTTTAAATCTAAGCCAAAGAAAGGTTGCAATTACAAGAAGAGAATGCTAAAAAATTAAGCTAGTTGCTGCTTTAGTGGAAGCAGGAAGTAGAATTCTTATAAAGTATTCTGTAAATTATATAATACATGTCAATCATTACTGTCTATGCACAAAATAATGGAAGACAAATTGGAAATAGGTGAAGCTACTGTTGTAGCTGACTTCCTCTTTGTACCAGAATAAGGAACTCTAATGTGAGAGAAAGTGGAGAACTGATCTTGCATTAGAAGGGGAAAAGGACTAACTTCCCACTAACAGCAAGACTAACCAAGCTGCCTGTAGGCATAATGGAAAAACTCTCCTTTACATAAGCAAAGATTGGCCTCCAGTGAAAAAATTAGGTTAATAATTATTCATTGTTTGGGAGCTAAAGGAAGTGATTTAGCCAAATGGAATGCTTTTAAAATAAGCTAGTAAAACCAAGCAGTACCACAGCAGCAGAAGTGTTTGCATAGTGTGATTTTGGAGACCTATACGGTGCAGCGCAAGGACTACAAAAGGAACTGAGGGAAAACAAGGGGTCCAGTCACCACCATTGGTACCCTGCTGAAAATGCAGATACTTAAAATTCCCCTGCAATCATTGCCTGGCCTAGGAGATGATTAAGGCCTGCAGTCTACTGTGTTGTCTTCTGTTCTTTGGGATGGCTGAGTATCTGATGAGGGGTATGTCCATAAGTTCCCAGTAAATAGGACTAAGTTCTACCAAGATTCACAGATGATGCATTTCTCCATCTTCCTTAACTGGGACACCAGATTTAATAAGCATGATTAGACAAAGTGTGGTGAATGGAAATATGCCTGAGTTAGTTGTGGCTCTGTTCATGGAAGATGGGATGGAAACATTGCTCTGTCTTTGTTGGATGACAGTCTTCATAACAGGTTCATCCATTCACTCCTCGTCCTCTGAGCCCAGTGAACTTCTGGGTAATCCATGCTAACAAAAAGTGATTCAGGAGGAGATGGAGAGAGTAATAATTTTTACTCATACATTACTTTTTGGTGCCAGGATGCCTCCAGAGAAGGATGTACATATCTGGATCTCCCACATTTTCACCTCCAAGGTGTGGAATAAAAAAGAACTGCTGTAGTCACCACTTGAATTCTTGAAAAGGACTGGGCAGATACACAGACACCTGGACAAAATCTAGAGATGTGAATTCCAACCAAAGATAAGATTTTTTACAAACCAAAAAAATATTTTTCTCTGCTCTGCAGCATTGGGTATTGACAAACAGCCCTATGAACAGAGCTCTGGCTTTCTTCAGTACCACCACTAGTTCAGCACGACAATGCTGTTCAGAGGCCCTATCATCCGCCCACTTGAAATGTTACAGGGCCCAAGATACCCCTAAAAACTTGATCCTTGGCACCTACCTCAGAGCCATGTACTGCACTTTCTGACCAGAACATAACAGTCAGTCCACAGAGCAGAAAGACTTAAGTTGTCCAAGTTCTTATTCAGTCTCTTCCTTTTTCTCTGTTGGAGAAAAGACTTAAAGGCAACTATGTACAGGATAAAAGTAGCAAGGGGAGCATTTTTAGTGACATCAAATAGCTGCCTTGCTGGAATTCACAAAGCTGGTCAAGTAAATAGAATATTCACCTGAAAAGTAGCCAGTTTTTCCCATCTTCATATTATTTCTCAGTGTAAGCCAGTCCTCTGGGGTTGTGGAAAAATAAAATAAAATATCCACATCTGAATTGCCTTAATGTCCTCAGGTTGAAAACCTATACTATTGTGAGGAATTGTACCTTGCTTTCAACTTCAGGTGGTTTCTCAGTGAAAGTACCACACCCCTATCCATCAGCAATCAAGCACTTTAACAAACAAAAATGTATCAGAGAAAGATAAGCATCCTTAACCTATATAAGGAGACCGCAAAACTGTGTAGGCATTGCCATCATCTCATGAGAGTGTTTATCCTTTAATACACAGCGAAAGAATCACGGACCCCTTTGCTGGCCCATTAAATCCACTTATTTTATAATGGCATCAAAAATAGAGCTAAATTGACTACAGTATGAGTATTATATGAATAAAATTATGTTTTCTAATTAGGTCATTGGCCAAAGCTACATTTAAGTTGAATATCCTGATTAACGATGTTTGAATTTAGTTGAGGAAGACTCAAATCCATTGTAGAAATACTATCACCAGAACTTTGGTACATGTGAAGACAAAAGTGTGGGTAAAAGCAGAAAGATATTGAAAAGTGCACTCTAACTTTTCCCTTATCTCTCACTCTTTGAAACCTTGTTCTGTAATGTTTGTCATACAGAGCAAACTAAGAGCCTCACTATATAGGGTCTTTAGAAGTGCATAAAGAGACTTAGTACATAATACAGGTAGTAGCACCGTGGAATGTCAATGCGGGTTTAGGTTAGTGCTCAGCATTATGCCTCTCCACTCTGCACACCGCTCCCAGACTAAGCCTATTATTCTGGTGTATCTGGCTTCAAAAAATCAGGGACACATAACATTCCATCAGCTTTTTTTCCTTATGGAAAACAGCTGAAAGATTGTATGCACATATATGAAAGGAGAAATGTCCTGTTGTTGATGAAACTTCTGAAAGGTGAAATTTAAATCTCCTTTTCCTTCCTTTTTTTTTTTTTTTTTGTGGGAAGAAAAAGAACTCTTTCTTTCAGACTCTTTCTTTCAGTCTCTTTCTGCCAGACATTTTAATCCAGTGGAAATCAGGTATGAAGGGACATTTTTAAATTTTTTGTTCTAATACTGAAATGAAACCTTATCAGTATTTTGAAACTTTTATCAATAAACAATTTTTTAAATTAATTCTCTAATTGTTTTTAAAGCTCTTATGGATTGTTTGGCTTTTGGTTTTAATTCACTCTGCTCTGCTCTGCCCTGCAAGAACAGAATAAATGGTGTATTTTCTTTCAGAATTCAGGAAGCCAGACTTTTTTCCTTTAAAATAAAAGCAAGAAATCCTAGCCTCTCTCAGTATTCCTCAGGTATGGCTTTACATTTGTAAATACTGAGCAGTGCAAATGCTAATATGTATAAATCCATATGCTCTCGTCCCGTACTCCACATAAGCACAGGTTTGTTGACTTAATAATTTACAACCATAATGAGAATAGAAAGGAGAGCTGAAAGGTGCTGTTATCAGACCTTTACTTTCCAAACTTTTTTGGAAAGAGTTGTCCAACCAGATTCACTTCAGAAAGCTAGACCCCAATGAACCACTCTTCCTTTCCAGTCAATACAGGAGTCTCTTCCCAACAGATCTTGGCTAGTTCAAATTACCCTCACTCATTCCCTCCTTGGGAGGGAGACAGCAAAGGGTGATTTGGTTCCTAACATCTGTGGTTAAATTAGGTACCTGCATATACCATAGGAACACAGATCATAGTAAGTAATATGTTGGAGGCACACTATGCTAACACAAGTCTGTAGTCATTAGATACTTAAAAACAAACCACCTAGAATTAACTTTAAGGTACATAGTAGCTCATTTTAATCAGCAGCTTTTTTAAGATCCTGATTTACTCTTTTTTCTCTTTTTAATCACTTTTCAGTGGAACAAACTCTTAATATTTGTGTTTGTGGGTTTGTTGTTAATGTCAATGTGTCTTGTCATGATATGAAGGGTTTTGCTTATCTGGTTTTGCTTTTGGTGGGTGGATGAGGAAGACAAGAAGAGGAGAGGACACCTAGCAGAATATACAATAGATCTGAAGACTTTGAAATTATAAGCGATGGACAAACAAAAGAGACTAAATTCTGAACATGTGTTGGATATAGGACACCACCTTCCCAATCTGCTCTTCCCTGTCCGTAACAAAGTAGAGATGTGTAATAAAGGAAACATCTGGGTTAGAATATAAAATTCCCAAATTAGATCACCACAAATCAGTAGTTAATGAAACACTAGTCTCTCCTCAGTGTTGGAATGAATTATTCATTCCACCTAAAATTGTGGGGTAATCTTTTCTCATCTGAATGGAATGTTTCATGATACTTATTTGTTTTATTTGTATTTATTCCCTTTTTCTATATAAACTTTTAGTCCAGATTGAATTAAACAGTAAATGTTATAAAAGTATTTCCCAGAGTACTTCACTGAAGTTCACCTACACCACCACAGATCATGAGATCTGATTTAAAAAGAATTTATGTAGAACTCAAATGTTAATGTTTATGCAACTGTACATACCTCATAAATGCTTTATCATGGTGCTGAGATTGTACATACTAGTTTCTTACCTGTCTCTATTTAGGAAAGCTGCATCTGCTGTGAAAATTCTTGTCACAGTCTACTCTTTATCAGTTGGAAACTTTAAGAACAACAGTGCACTGTTTTAATGAACAGTAATGTTTCCAGTTCATGATCAATGTACCAGACCAACATTAATTGCCTTATTTGGTTGAAATGAGCACAGTATTCCAAACAACCTGGGTAAACACAGATTACTCAAGCATCAGTGAGATAGGAAACAAATGAGTAACTGGCAAAAATGGCATTTTAAAAAACAAAGAAACAAACAAAATCCAGCAGTAGTTGTTCTTTAATATTTATCCCAGATTCTTCATATGTCTACTTTGTTTGTTTGATGATTGGTGAGCTTTTAATTATACTTGACTAGAATAATCAGTTCATTAAAACAACAGTACACTACTAAATATACCATTAGCAGTGGATGCCTCACTTATGTGCATTTTCATAGAATACTGTTGATTTATCATAGAAACATTGACATAAAAGTTTTAATCTAATCTATAACTCACTGCACAGAAAGGACATATTTTTTGCATGATTTCACTAAGTTGCAGAGGCTGTACGAAACCTGTTTCATCACTCATACTGTCTAAAACATCACACATATCTCAGAAGGATATTGAATCTCTCCTTCATTTGTCTCTAAGGTGGGTAATCAGTGTTGATCTGGGACCAAGGTGTTCACTTTCTGCTCCTCTGGACTCACCAGTTAGTGATTGATCAGATGAGACATTTAATGTCCAGTGTTGCTTCTGATCAAGATTTCTGTTTACAAAGCAGCACTGAAAGGAAAATTGTGAGGATGGCAATTTTAACAGCCATCCAGGGAGTGCATACCTGCTGGAAACTTTGCTTAATTAGGAAACTGGTCTAGCATTCCTATAATTAAAAAGAGTAGTGGCTTTAAAGATACTGAGATAAGGTCTCCTTTTTGCCCCAAAGCATTTAACCCCAGATGCTTTTGAGATAAAAAAGATGGTGTTGGCATCTGGAGAATTCCCTATGTGAATCCATTAGTGGCACAGTGAGTGTTGTTGGTCTTTTATTTTATTTTGGTCCCCAAATCATGAAGACAGCGGTCTTTATGATTTGGGGAAGTACATCTGTAGGTGAAGCTGCAGCTGCAATGTGAGGAGGCCTTGTAAAGGTAGAGATCTGTTAATGAGCAAATTAATCAAAGAAAGTGTAAAAGAAGACTGCAAACTATTTCAAAAAAAAAATCTTGAATTATTACAAATATATCCCATACAAACTGTTACACTTAAAACTTTCTGCATGTAATAATCCATTTTATAGAAATAATCTAAGGATTTAATATATTCTTAGGCTTTTAAGATTTCACCTCTTGAAGCCAAGTACCCCTCAACTAGGCAAATACCTTGCCTGTGCACCTGACCTCCATATAACAATTAAGTAAACAGATACAAAACCACCAATATGTACACATAGGTTCACATGCCTTTCCTCCTTTTGTGGGTCCTCTAGGTATTTTGGCTGCATAAAATTAAACTTGTATTAGACTTTTTGGATTAAATGAGTTAGAGATGAAGCTGACCATGATCTGTAGAATGAATTATCTAACTTAATAGATATGTCATTACTTTTTCATCATATATTCAAAATATTCATGCTTAATTACATGTTTATGTTGTGTTTTTGTAATAGACAGAATGTCTTGATAAAAATTAATATTCATTCCATTAATTTGTTTTTCTTAACTCGGGTTTTTTTTCTTCCTCCTGCTTTACAAAATCAGACATCTTGTCAAGAGACTTTTAATAGGGAAAAAGTGTTTCTTGAAAGAAATTCAGGTGTGGGAAATGTTTGATGGAGAAGGTGGCTAAAGGATGGTGCTTTTTTCTTTTTCCCTTTATAAGCCACTTTTGCATACTTTTGCTGCACTTGGTGATTCCAATCAAGATCAAAGGCTATTTCCTACTGCTTGGGCTTGTATTGGTTATTCTGCACATCTGTTCCTCCCAAACAGAGAGCACAGATGTGAATGAATAAACAAAAGACAAAAGTGGGGTGATCTACAAGTATTTTACATGGGTGCTTGCCCTGCTCTTGGTAGGCAGAGTACTTCAGGCTTCTCCATAACTCTTGCTAAACTAAATGCAATCGGGATCAGGCTAAGTCTGATTTTTTTCTTCCACCCTCATGGAACTGTGACCTCTAAACTTTGCCTTTTTCTTAACATGACTGCATTCTCCAGCAAGCAATCACACAGATTAATTTTACTGAACTGTTATAAAATGCCTTTCTAATCTCAGCCCTACAGTGAGTTGTGTTGCAGATGATAAAAGCCTCCTCATAATATTACAATCAAGTCAAACTGACTTGATACACAAAGTAAGTGAACAAAAACATATGCCTTATGTAATGGCTTCACATGTAGTTAGTTTTCCATAGATTGGATTTCAGCCACAATTCCATCATTTTCTCCATATTGTTGAATCCCTGTTGACATCTCAGTAACTTTCTTCCAGCACAGCAGACACTTTTATTCTGGCTGGCTGGTGTAGCAGTATTAATAGTTTTCATAGGAGCTGATGGATAGAAAAATGTGTGTACAGTTGACCACAAAAACAAATAAAAGGAAATTGTCTTCTAAACCAGAGATGTGTCAGAACCAATTTGTGCAGCACTGAGCCAGATTCACCCAGAGTGGAAAGACTGCTCCTCAGAAGAGAGGACATTTAATTCCTAGGCCAGCAAGTGGCCCAGCAATGACAGCACCCATCTGCAACGTGGGCAGCTGAGATTCAGTTTCACCTTCTGCTTGGTCTGTGCCAGCAGCCCCAGTTTAGCTGACTTTACAAGACAGTGATGTCATGAGCATAAAACTTTGTATTTTCAGGTAATTTGGTTTTTTCCCTCCTTCTCTTATCCCACTTATCACTTTTCTTCTCTCATCAATTTCAAGCCTTTTTTTTTTTTTTCACAATACAGATGAAGAAAGATAACAAATTCTTTTACCGTTTTATCATGCAAAAATCCAATTGTAAAGAGATCTGCTCCTTATCTTTGAAAGTCTAAAGATTTTTCTACCAAGCAATTGACACTAAAATCTGAAGAAAAAGGAGAAGCTGATCTAAAAAGCTGTTTATTTTAATTTTGTTAATTCCACCATACAGGCCTGAATGAGTTTTCATGATTTAGGACAGAAAGGCTGATAAATAATTTAATTCAGGGTTTTCTACACTGTGCCCCACTGAAGGTTGAAATGGTACCAAACCATATTTGTTGACCTGACCAGCAGAGGCAAGATATTGCTGCAGCTTCAGACAGAGCAGAGTTATGCTCAAAGTAATTTGCTGAGACAGAGCACCACATCAACACAATGGCATTTTGAGTGCCTAAAATAGCTTAGGCACCTCTTACTATGTTTTCCAATATGGAAGGGAATCATGATTCTAGAGCCCTATGAATTTTGTTTTCAGTGAAAGAGAAAAGAAGAAATGTTGACACATAGAAAAGGTAATGTAACATGACCCACAGAAAGAGGTGAAAGAATCAGTTAACATCTTTATTGCTTCCATGTTATACAATAAAATGCTATGAGCATTAGAAACAGACCACCTATCAAAATAGTAAACATTTTCACATCAGCCAGAGATTACAGTCTGACTACTACAGTTTACTGGGAGGAGCTACTTCTGTCATCTCCAAGTTGGTGCAATATTTCAACCAGCTTTCAGTACTTAAATAAGTTCAGTGGGCAAAATGAAATTACAAGTGGTTTATGATTTCACACCAGCTCATTCTCAGCAATCTATTTTATTTGGTGATATTCATGCTTTTTGAAAGTATTGGACAATATCAGTTGGGCACAATGAAAGGTATCATATTTTTGGTATAGTTCCTGTTACCAGTAACAGGGTAAGATGCAGTGATGTAGCCAAGGGATTAAGAAAATCAATTCTGCTTACAATTGAATAGCAGAGGTTTGTTCAGGATTTTTCCTATTTTCAGTAGCAAAAGAAGCCATGATGTTCCTTTTTAAACAAACACTTTACAGGTTAGATTATAACCTCAAACCTGCAGTAACAATGCAGACCCCCTTTAAGTACTGAAAGGCTGAAATAAGTTCTTCCTGGAGCCTTCTCTTCTCCAGGCTGAACAATCCCAACTCTCTCAGCCTGGCCTCACAGCAGAGGGGTTCCAGCCCTCCAATTGTTTTCATGCCCTGCTTTGGACCCATTCCAACAAGTGCAGGTCCTTCTTGTGCTGGGGATCCCAGAGTTGGACACAGTATTTGAGGTGAGGTCTTAAGAGCAGATTAGGGGTGGAGAATGATCTTCACTGACCTGCTGGCCATGCTTCCTTTGATGCAGACCTGGATACAGCTGTGAGCACACATTGCTGGTTCACATCCAGCTTTTCAATCCATCAGTACCGCCAAGTATTTCTCTGCAGGGCTGTTCTAGCTCTCTTCAACCCTCAGCCTGTACTGATACTGGGGATTGCCTTGACCCTGGTGCAGGACCTTGCACTTGGCCTTGTTGTTCACACAGGCTCCCTCCTCAAGCCTGTCAGGCTCCTTCTGGATGGCATCCCTTACATCCATTGTGTTGATTGCACCACTCAGCTTGGTGTCATCTGTAAACTTGCTGAAGGTGTAGTCACTCCCCTTGTAATGACCCCTGAAAGACAGTACTCCCAGTAATGACCCCTGAAGGACAACACTCGTTACTGGTTTGTACTTGGATATTGAGCCATTGACTATAACTCTTTGGATACAGCTGTTCAGCCAGGTCCTTACCTATCTAACAGTCAATCCAGCAGACCTATTTGTCTCCAATTTAGTGGCAAGAATGTTGTGGGGAACTGTATAAAAGTTCTGCATAAGCTTCTTACAGAAGTCTAGGTATATTACTTCTGTAGCTCTTCCCCTGATCACTGATGCAGTCTATTGTAGAAGGCCACTAGATTAGTCAAACCCAATTTGCCCTTTGTGAAGCCATGTACTTCTAGTCCTTATTAACAGTACTAGTGAACACTTTTATAAGAAGATGGAAATCATAGAATCATAGAATGCCTTGGGTTGGAAGGGACCTCTAAAGGTCATCTAGTCCAACCTCCTTGCAGTAAACAGGGCCATTCTCAACTAGATCAGGATGCTCAGAGCCTCGTCAAGCCTGACCTTGAATGTCTCCAGGGATGGGGCCTCCACCACCTCCCTAGGCAACCTCTTCCAGTGTTCCACCACCCACACAATAAAGAACTTCGTCCTAATGTCCAAACTAAATCTATTTTAAAACTGTGGACCCTCATCCTATCACTCATTCCATGTCCTTGTAAACAGTCCCTCTCCAGCTTTCAAAATAAACATTACTGATGCTGCCAAGTACTAAGAATGACTAGAAGCTACCACTCTTGTCATTTTATTTTATATTTAAAGAACTCATGTAGATCTTTTAACAATTTAGAGAATTAAATGCCATACAATTATTATTTGTTAGACATGATCACAGAACGAACCATATAGGAATACTGCACGATTTTTTTAAACTTACAAACAGGGTGCTTTAAATAAACAGACATCTCCTTCATGGCAAAATGTTACAGATAAGTGCAATTAATATTATATATAAGATATATGTTAATATTATATATGGTAAAACACTTTTCATATATTAATATAATGCATATTCTATATTTTATATCTGTTTTTTTTATACTGTATTTTTAAATAAATGTATGTATTTTAA
>JAAGNO010002232.1:12760-25803 GCA_033439905.1 Ceryle rudis
ATTCTATATTTTATATCTGTTTTCTTTATACTGCATTTTTAAATAAATGTCTGCATTCCAAAGTTATTTTTGTGACTGAAAGATGTTGCAGATTTGGAAGAAGATAAATGAAAAGCAGCAAGAACTCTTTAAGCTTAGGGAAGAAGTGAGGAAATCAAGGGTGAAACTAATGTCTTGTCAGACTGTCTTAGGAAGTGCACATCCTGTAGTTATTATCCTGCAAATTTTACATATGTGACTGATAAATATACAAATAAGTAATGCAAGATCAGAATTTGTATGTGTAAGGCTCAGCTTGTCAGATTGTCAAATATATTCACTTTTGACCAAACACATGTACATTTTACATCCTCATAATAACTATTCCTTCCAGATAGCTGTTGTGCATCATCTTGAGCCAACCGTTGATGCTGTGTAGAGACTTACATAAAAATCCCTGCATAGATTTCATCTGTGTTTGCAGAGTATGAGTTATTAGTTTGCTAAGAGACTACATTTTCTCTCTTGAGTTTCTCCTGTAAGAACAATTGTCCTGTCTGCCTCTAGAAATATTCCTTGAAATATTGTAACTGGGAAATCTGTAAAGGTCACAGAATATGCCTAAAATTTAATTCAAACTTTGGAGGTCTTCCAATTAATTTCACTTCTCTGTGGTACATAACAAGTTTAAAAATTTTCTTCTGTTACAGACAAATGCATCAACATGAACTTCCAGTAACCTTTTAATACCTGATTTTGATAAAGTTTGCATCTTTTGAATTAAAGTGACTGGAGGTTAATAGGTTGGTTTTTGGGTTTGTTTGGTTTGGTTTTTTTTAATATGAACATTTATCTTAGACTTCCCAAAATAGAAAAAAGTACATGCACTCTACTGGATAGAGTATAAATTAATGCTGCAGAATGTTTTTGACCTGTACATATATCAAATGGAAACTTCAGACTGAAATTTTGACTGTATTAAATTTGCTTTAAACAAGTATAATTTTAAGAGACTACATTAAATGCATATATCTTAATGGAAATGAGCTTTCCAAGTCCTATAAAAACATCAGGCTTTTGTTTCAAAATAGACACCGGGAGGCAAAACTTAGGAAGAAAATACTTAGCATCTCATTTAGATTTTCCCTGTTTTTCTAAATGTATGTATATAATATTAATTAAAGACACCTACGTACTTGGAAGCACAAATAATCCTTTCTATATAGGAAATTGCTAGAAACACATTTATGATATTTTCAGTATGATTCCATCTTGGTGGATGCTTTATTTGTTTGCTTTTAAAATGGTTGTTCTGTAAACAGTTAAATTTACCTCTTTGGACTGTTCAGCTTTTTTACGGAGTAGGTAAATACGACAGCTTCACTCCTGGAGTTTCCAGGAATTTTAAAATATATCACACACTCTAGCTAAAGTGAAAAAAAAAAAAAATTGAAAAGTGTTCCTTGATGAATTAAATGCGGTCCACAGTAAAATAGTTTTTTCTTGTGTTCAGATAGAATATCGTGTGTTTCAATTTGTGCCCATTGCCTCTACTCCTGTCACTGGGCACCACCGAGAAAAACCTGTCTCTGACTACTCTACTTTTCACAGTAAAAACAAGTATTTCTGGTACTGAGTATTTTTTACTTTACTTAGTTCCTGAGAATCAGACTGCTTGGTACCAATTCAAAATATTTATTCTCACTTGACTTAGAACCTCTGACAGATGACTAGCTCAGACTTGGAAGCTTACCTTCTGTAGGAAATGGAGGGCAACTGGGAACCTTTGAAAGGAGCGTTGTCACACCAGAGCATCGCAGGCAAGCCTGGACATACCCTATTCTTTCCACTGACTACATGGGACCTCCTGTGTGGAATGTGACTCACATTTGTCTTCTGATGGACTGATTAGCAGAAAATAGATTCAGAAATCAGTGGTAGAACCTAAAAACATGTTTTGAAATGCAGTTTTCTATAACTCCATTGATCTAAAAATTATATGATAGAAACAAGGTAAATTGCTACGAAGCTAAGTGACATGCACAGCACAGAATTCAATTACACAATATGGTTTTAAGGCTTAGAGAAGACGTGCTACTGTATTAAATAGAGATATCACAATGTTTCAACTTGCAACAGGTTGGTTACACCTGTAACATTTAGTTTTTCCACAAAAGCTGAACAATAAGCCTGAACTGACCTGACAGTAACCCTCTAATCCACTTGACATATTTTCTATAGATTAAATTCATCTGAAGAACTGTCATAATTATTCTTTTACATTACTACATTTTAAAGGCTAAATTGAGAATTTTTTTCTGAGAGAGGAATAAAATTGTCCTCTTAGCTCACTTTCATCTGGAGTACTCTTTATTCAATTAAATAAATTGCAGAGGGAGGAACAGCTAAACAAACAGAGAGGAAATAAGACAAAAAATGACAGGTTAGTCTGCAGTTTCTGTCATCTGTAAGACCATGTGGATTGTGTATTAACATTCAAAAATCTTCACATTTCAAAATCCTTAGGGACAGATGTGGTTATGTTCTGTAATTTATGTGCAAAGTGTGTTATTTTTGTTAGTAGGAGTTTTTCTGTACAGCTTATATATAAATAATCAAGGAAAAAAATACAGGAAAGAAGGGTCATTGTTCTCCTTTCCTGTGTGTTTTCTAGCAGACCTCACAATTCAGCACAAGATGAGGAAAAGACCGTCAGCAGGGAATTCTTGCAGGTTACAAAAAAGTCCTGAAAGACCCATAGTCTAAGCTGAGTTTTCACTCAGCCTGCCATACTCTTTTAAAAATGTAAGGACTCAGGTCAGATAAAAAGTCTCTCTCTCTTTCCAAGAGGAAGGCCCTCAGACTGATATACAATGATCCACACTGGATCAGTCTGAAGAATTTGGGTGTACCTTCCTTTCTAACACAGCGTGGGCAGACAGCAATGTGAAATGCATATATATGGACTTTTCGAAAAATCCTGCTTTTTACTGTGCTTTGTTCTTATATCTAAGATGAAAAAAACAAAGACACAAAGGAAATAGGAACAGAAATTAGAGATGTCATGTATTCCATCATTTGTAGGTACTGTCATTCTCATCAGCATCTGTTTAACATGTTTGTTTATACATAATTTTACTGGGGAAGACTTTACACGCTTACTGGATAAATTATTCCACAGACATGACTGTTGGCAATGAGAATGTTTTTGCTCCTGTCCCAAGCTCACTTTCTGCAATACAGACCTGTTATTTCTTATCGGTAGCATATAAAAAGTGGGTTTTTAGTTACCTTCCATATTCACTTGATACAATGAAGACAGTTATCATGCTTCTAAGCTACCCCTGATCAGTCAATCTCCTGAAGCCCTTTTTTTTTCCAAGATCTGATCATTCTCAGTGTTCTTCTCTGGACTCTATCCAACTGGTTCACATCCTTTCTTAATTACAACACCCCAAATAATACTTAGTGTTCCAGATGAGACTGAAGAGCTTCAAGAAGACTTGAAGGACCACTTAATGTGTTGTGCAGACAATATGCCTCCTAGAGTGCATTTTTCGCAACACTATTGGCTCACATTCAGCTTGTGCTCCATAATAAGCACAGATCCTTTTTTGTTGTTGCTAGAAAGCTGCTTTTTGGCTAACCCTTCCCCACCCTGTCTTTGTGCAGATGGCAGTTTCTAATAAATACCTTCCCTGATGAAAATGCCACCAGATCTCAAGAGAAACCCACAAACTGCTGTGCAGACCCAGAAAACCGAGACTGGTTTAAATATTGAGAGAACCAGACTTTGCTACACTGGGAGAGGTAAAGGCTTGAGATCCAGTGTCTTGAAAGATGCCATTCTCTCAGACCACAGAGGAGACCCAGCAGAGGTCCCCTGGAGCCATGACAGGGTTGGAAAGAACACAACAACTGAAAGGGAACATGGAATTGATCCTTATGTTGGGAAACTTTATATAAGAAAGTAGAGTGCTGGGATGAAAAGAAGGTGAAGAGTTTTGGGAATAGAGAGGTACATCTCCTGTCATTTCACTGGAAGCTCATTTTCAATTGACTTAGTGGTGGCAGATTTACTGGAAGAGGCTAAGGGTACTACATCCCTCCATTTCAACCCCTCCTTACACACACATGCAGACACATGGAGGTTTGCATAGGACACTCTCCTCATCATGGAAGACAAACTCTCCACCATTTACAGTTGCTTCCTAGTCATCCTGTGGTCTTGTCATCAACCCTCTCCCTCCCATTAGCTTCTGTAGCTGAAGTTATTGTTTGCTAAATGTGATTCTGATAACCTGTCCTTCAAAGGGGTAAAGCATGTAAATTAATCAATCATCTTTCCTGCATCATGTCAGTTTTTGTAATGACAATCATGGCCAAACGAATATTCAAACAGATGCACTTCTGTTACTAATATTTTAATTTCCTTTCTCTTCACCACTTTTTTTCTTCTCTTCATCTAGATGTAATATCTTCATGCTGAAACTTTTGTTTCTCTGTGGAGAAAAGAGGCAGAGGTAAACTTACAAGCCACTGAAGAACAGATTCAATGTGTAGTGTATGTGTAATGGAATTTTTTATATATAAATTAAAGTGGGGAGGAGGAACAGATTGCTGCCAAATGGTGAAGGCTGCAACTGGTAATGGAAGAATTATTTTCATGCATTTAAGAGAAAGTGCTGAAGTGCTGAAGTTTTATAATCTGTTTTATAAAGTACTTGACAATGTCCTTCTAGCATAAACCTGGCCAGAATAATTACTAGATTCCTTGGCTATTCTCAGCAAGTTATAATAAAAGCTCCTCCTTTCCCTGTAAGAAGAATTGTGATTTCTGCCCTTTCAGAGGGAATGAACTCATTCTCCTCCTGCTCATCCAATCGTATGACCTCCTCCAAGCAGCTAAGGGCCAAATAAAATGCAAGTGTTTCTGCTTTTGGTTCTTTTTCCCAGAGATTGAAAGGGCTACTGGGCCTTTTCTCTCCTCCTTCAAAGTTGTAACGAGCCTCTGCCAAAGCAAAGGTCAGCCCTTTGCCCAAGTTCTTTTCTTTGACTTAATCCTCCTGACAGGCACAGGTCCAGCACCTCATGAAGATCCTCATTAAGTGTGTCTGCCTCATTTCAGTCAGGTGAACATTGTCATGTTGATGAAATAGCGCAGAGGAACTGCTCTGGCACGACTTTATTACTTTCACTGAAATAGTGCATCTACTAGTCTTGGTAATGAAGGCTGTTGTTTCTCTGAAACTCCCTACTCAGCAGATGAACAGCAGCAGCTCCAGCAGCATTTCAGCCATCTTCTTTTGGAAAACAGCAGTGACAACAATAAACAGCTAAGAGGCATCTGAGTACATGCTCTACTTTTATTGCTCCATTAATGCTGTTTCTGTAAAAGATATTTGTGTTTTAGTGACTATCCTGTAAGATATTATAGAAAAACTCTGCATTAACAAGCTTTTAAACCAGATGTTTGGGTCTGTTCTTTCAGAGAGGAGCCCTTGCCACTGAAAATGTTTCAGAAGATCTGGGTTGTCAATGTATGACATGTACGGCATATGGATTTCACTGTCTGTGACATCCTTGGTGGATGCAGAAATATCACATCAGAAGTGTCCTCTCTGACTTGGAAGAAAGTTGCCTGGTGTACCAGGGCAGCTTATACAATAATAAGGGTAGAGTGCTCATGCATCTGTTTTCTTCAGCTAGTGGCTCATCTGAGTGTGAGAGAGGGATGTCTTGTAGTATTATCTGTTGAACCCCTTTGGGGGATGATCAAAGCTAATGGCCAGGTGCAGGGTTTTATTTTTCAGAGGATGATTACAGTACTTTATACAAATCAAGGATCATGTTTCAAAGCCTCTTTTTTAAACACTGTGTTAGAAAACACAAAGGTGTACAGTAGGTACAGAATCTCAAAGGGACTATTACAGTTATTTTAATTGTGGAGGTGATAGAAATTCAATTTTCTATCTCCCAGCATTTTCTGCAAATTTATTGTGGGTAGGTTACCCTGTCTCTAAATGGGACTAAAGTACAAAGGGTAAAAACATTTAATAAGTTATAGATGTAGCAAGAGCCAAAAAGATATAATTGATGCAAGCTGGTTCAATATGTGTTAATTACCTATTTCTTCAGGAAACAAAGCCTCCTCCAGAATACTGAAGTGTGTAATCCTACAAGAATAAACTGGATTTACCCAAAGCAGTCAAGGCTTTTGATCCCCTCTGCTCTCCCATCCCCCATCAACAGGATAACACTATTTGAACTCTGCCTTAATTTTCAAAAGCCCATAATTATACCCTGTTATGTTATTTACTTCTTAATACACGTTGACAAAGCTATACTTAGTCAAGAACAAGAGTTTCCCAAGCATGTGAAAAGCAGTTTTCTTTCAAACACCTGTGGAATAAAATCCCCTATAAATAACTAAGGTCCGGGATACAACAAAGCCAGGCAAAAGCAGGTCCTTCTTTCTCATGGCTACAGGTCCCTTCATTTTGACTGAATGATGGAGGACATGGTTTGGTTTATTTCTTGTTCTAGATTTCCTGCCTATTAAGACTCCCTCATTAGTGAAAGAAACCTACTGAGCAATGAAACCACTCCAAAACTGAGTGTTTACTGAAAAAAAATGGCCAAGAAATCATGGGCAGGAACTGCAGGGTGGCCTTCTGCACTAGCTCTGCCCTTCTCAGCAGGTGAGCAGGGTAAGCTCCTTTTTTGTTCTGCTAATGAAACCCAGGTGAACTGTATCTTTTTACAAGTCTGTATGACACTGGTCACCTAAGCAAAAAGGCCCCAGTCATCCCAACTTTTATTTGCATTTACTGAAGAGAATGGCAGAAGGGTGGTCAGAACAGCACATCCTTTGACTCATAGCTCTCCATCATACTAGACTATTTCTAGAAAAGTCATGAAAAGTAGTTTTAAATGGGAGTGCCTGTGTTTCCTGCAAAGACTACTACTAGCTAACCTCAAGATACCTTCCAAGAAAGAACTGTACTTTAATATTAAAAATTAAACAGGCCTGACTACCTATCCGGTAAAGTGAAGATAGGTCAACTTGTTCAAGGAATGCTGGATGCTGAAAAGACCTATATTTCTGGTTTTGCTACAGGTCTCTTCCCCAGCTACTGTTATTTAGCCCCAGTAAGACCCCCAGGCAGGAGTTAAAGCTCCATTACATCCTGCACTGCACATTCAACAAAAAGATGACTCATGCACCAAAGAAACTAAGTTCATCATGACAACAATGTTCTTGTGGTTAATCATGAATATTTCAATTTATCTTTGATGAAAAATATGGACAATAACACTGCCTTCTGGTATTTTTTTTTTGAGGCTCGGAAGTGTAGTTCATAAATGTTTGGCAAGAGCTTAATTTTTAAAGTGCAGAGTACTAAGGAAGTATAAAGTAATATGTAGACTTTCCCTCCAGAGCAAAATGAACGTTGTAAAGAAATTATGTAGCACAGGTTGAGCTGTTGCAAAATAAGTAATTATAATATTTCGGATTTTTTTTCCACACAAATATTGAATAATACTGTGTTCTTTAAATGATCCCAGGGTGTTACGGTAACTGAGACCACATTCCTTCACAAGTCATCTCGATGCTTTGTTTTATTAATTATTGTGCTACAATGTTCAGTAAGTTACAGTAATGCTGGAACTTGTACACCCTCACTGATAGATCATCCGTTTGACAGTGAAATACCCCAAATCCCAAACCAGTGCAGAAATATATGTCTTTCAGCAGACATAAAAATTACTTGGTCCTCAACTAGGTCTCTCTGGCTTATCAACAGCCAAAATTTCACAACAGATGTGTCTGCTATTTAAGACTTCTGTTTGCCAAAGTGTTCTTCTGGCAGGGATCGACCCCTTGGGTGCTGTGCTGGAAAACTTGCCAAAAACAGGGGGGCTTGTACTACATTTTTGATCCTTCTTTCTTTTCTTCAATTTAGATTTTTAGCTTGACCTTCACTCCTGAAAAAGGTCAAGAAGATTACAATGGAGTTAAAAAATCTAATGTGTGATATTTATGTGACATATTTACATATATCTTCTTACAAATTCAAAATTTCCCACACTCTAAATGTAATTATGTAGGAGAAGAGATGTGGAAGCAAACTCTTCCCCATTATGTTAAGCTATAACACATCCAGTCACTAAATATAACAATACGAAAAGCAGCTGCTGTAATAACCTGTCCAGTATTATTTATTTATTTATTTATTTTCTATTAATTGGGTACTACTGAAGGACCTTCTACATTCTCTACTAATTTTCCTTGCAAAGTATTTCCACATCAGTATCCTCCACATGGTAGTAAAGTGGTTTCAGGCCTGTGCCAAGCAAATAAGTGATTGATAGCGTATTGTACAACTAATCCAAAGCTTACTAAGGTCGATGTGATTCTTTGCCTTGGCTTCTGTTGATTTCGGGATCAGACTCTACAGCAGTGCTTGAGAAATCTTAGAAGTTTGTTTTAAATAGGAAAGGATGAACTGCAAGCCAGACAATTTATTTAAAACAGAGAGAGAGAAGAGCAAGGCAAAGATTATTCTTGTCTCCATGCTGCAGACTGTGAAGGAACAGTTCTGTTCATAGTGTTGATTTATAAATAACTTCATTGCCAATTTGAAAAATCTTTTTTTTTTTTGTTTTTTTTAAATGCTTCACAAGAAGCAATACTGAAAACATTAGTAAATCTCATACCTTCTGAGGCAATAAACACTGTGAAGTCTTAAACACATGATACTGTGGTTTTAGAATTCAGAATTTCTCGCTTTTTGGTAATTCCCATAAAATTAGCAATTTCAGACACTCAAAAGCACTTTATATCTCACATGTATTTTGAGATCCAAATTTCCATTGTGTACTTAATTTATCCCAACGCTCCCTGTTGAAAGCAAAAAGATAACTGGATCCCATTATCTGTCCAGCTCATCTCAGTGATTCTGCTCTTCCTTTGCTTTATCTGGCTGTATTTTCTGAGACCTGTTTCACATTAAGTGGAGAATTGCTTTGGAACATCTACTGGACGGCTTAAAAGTTAATTCCGGCAAAGAGTGATTCAAAAGCAGATTCCTGTGTGTTAATGGACTCTCTCTTCCTCTTAAGAAAACAGTGGAGCACAGATTTTCTCATCCCACATCAGACCAGCAATACTGTATCTTGTCTCTAACAGCAGCCAGTTGACGGGTGCATCTGACAAAAATACAATGAGCAGTAGGAGACACACAAACCCATTGAGAACTTTGGCTCTAGTCACCAAGGAGTTGAATTACATTTTAAAGTTTGAAGGTTTTATGTTTTTAATTTGTGGCAGTGGTTCTGTGGATTGATTGTATATTTTGAAATTATTTTTAATCCATTTGTTCTCAGATTCACTGAAAGTCCCTTACTGTTGTAACACAAGAGGGATAAGGATCTTAGTTACCTCTTCCAGAAGGTTTCATGTGTTTTTCTTCAGTCTCATCTTAAGTACCTATGCAACAGGAAACGGGTCCAATTTCTTTAATATTTCCTTCACTTAAAAACACGTAAAGAAACCATTTTACACATTTACAGAAGTGTCATATGCCTTTGTGTAATTTTATCTCTGTGAGTATTACACAATATGCCATGACTAGAACTGAGAATAGTATTGAAGACAGGAAAAATTTATTTATTTATCCAATGGCACCATAATCTCTTTCATTTCACAAACTCGTTTTATTTCTTACCAGGTTTGTCTGGCATTAGGTGAATGTTATTGTGAGTCAGTTCATTTTCCAGCCCAAACTTTCTCACTACATTGAGAGGATTTTCATCTATCCTGGGTTTTGCTTCATTTTGAATGATCTATGTCACCAGTTCGTTATTCCATGAGCTTTGCCAGTTCTGAAAAGCAAACAAACAAAATGTAAAATTAATCATAGGATTCTTAAGGCACTCTGCTGCTCATTATCATGTAGCACTTTTCTCCTCAGGAAAATAATGTTTAAATTATATCACATTTCTTCAAATTTTCTATTTTTTTCCAAAGACATACTCTTTGGCAAAATGAAATCTGCAACTCCTGCATGTGATTTAAAGGATAAACAAAAAAGGGGGAAAAAAATCTGCTAGTTCAATAAAATAATTCTGCCAGAGGAAAACCATAGCTAATGTCAGATTAGTGTCAAAGCCTCCCTGTGCTACTTTTGCCTTGCCTTTCCCCGAGAGATGGTGGGATCTTACCAGAAGCCTACCTCCCAATATAATTCCTCATTTTTGAACAACGAGTAGTAAGTACACAGTAACAGACGCAGCAATGCATAAATCATGTGGAGTAGGAATCTTTAATTTTCTGAGTAATTGCACTGAGAAGCTAAAGCATAAGCTGAGTGCAGGACGTCTATCATGGCATGCCCTGCCAGCAGCTCTCCTCAGGGCAACATGGAAACTACCCAAGTATATCCATTTCCAAAAAAAAATCTGCCTTTTGTTCAAACATGAATATTAGTCAGTTTTAGAGTCTATAATGTGTATCCTAATAAGTGCAATAATGTCATCACTGTCAAGAATTCCATGTAAAAATTATTTACCAAGAGTATTTATATATCAGAAGTTGCTGCAGGAAAATTTACCTGTTTAGATTTACCAAGACAAAAAGCAGACTAGCACTGAGGACGTAGGGTGTAATGGTACACTGATACACCATAAGGCTGTGCTGCCATTCAGTGAGATCTGGACAGACTGGAAAATTGGACAAAGGGGAATCTAATGAAGTTAACAGGGGCAAGTGTAGAGTCCTACACTTGGGAACAAATAACCCCCTGCACCAGTACAGGTTAGGGGTTTACCTGTTGGAAAGCATGGAGAAGGACCTTGGAGTCCTGTTGGACAATACATTATCCATGGAACAGCAATGTGCCCTTGTGGCCCGGAAGGCCAATGGTATCCTGGGGTTCATAAAGAAAAGCATGGTCAGCAGGTTGAGAGAGGTTGTCCTCCCCCTCTATTCTGAACTAGTGAGACCACATCTGGAGTACTGTGTTTAGTCATGGTCCCCTCAGTTCAAGAGGGACATGGAAATACTAGAGAGAGTCCAATGGAGAGCTACAAAGATGATGAAGGGACTGGAACATCTCTCTTATGAGGAAAAGCTGAGAGCCCTGGGACTGTTTAGTCTGGAGAAGAGAAGACTGAGAGGGGATCTTATTAATGTTTACAAATACCTGAAGGGTGGGTGTCAAGTAGAAGGGGCCAGTCTCTTATAAGTAGTACCCTATGATAGGATGAGGAGTAATGGTCACAAACTGGAACACAGAAAGTTCCACCTCAACAGGAGGAAAAATTTCTTTACTGTGAGGGTGACAGAGCACTGGAACAGGCTGCCCAGGGAGGTTGTAATGTTTTCTTCCCTAGAGACCTGCCTGGATATATACCTGGTAGCCTCCCCTGGGTGATCCTGCTTAGGCAGGGGGATTGGATTCAATGATCTCCAGAGGTCCATTCCAACCCATACCATTCTATGATTCTATGAATATCAACCACTGTTACTGAGTAATACCACTGTATGACAAACTGCAAACTTTTCTAATCCTAGCTCAGGCTTGTAAGAAAACACCAGCCTCTCAAGAGGACAACTGACACTGTGATGTATAACAGGTATGCAGTTAGGTAATTATTATGTATAGTAGCTCCCAGATACCCATTAAGAATGTATTTATTTCACTTTATTTATTACTCTTGAGCATATGTTTTTAAACATGCATATGTATGTGTCCAGAAAAAATAAACACAAGAAATAAACTCAAATCCAAAATTTAAGGTAGAAATCCTCGGGACATTCAAGCTACCATCGCTGAGTGTTAATACTTGAAATCTGGGTAACAGTATTCAACAGCTATTAAAACTACATTCAACATGCAGTACTGGATTCAGAGACCTAATTTTCTTCACTCACATTCAGAGAAAAATTGTTCTCGATGTCTTAAAGGCTTGTATCTTAGTATAATCTGTATTTAAAAGCTGAATGGCAATACAAACATTTAAAACGTAACACAGAAACATAGAAATGTCTGGGTTGGAAGGAACCTCTAGAGGTCGTCTAGTCCAACCCCACTGCTGAGAGCAAGGACACCCTCAACTAGAGCAGGTTGCTCAGAGCTCTGTCAAGCCCCACCTTGAAGGTCTCCAGGGATGGGGCCTCAACCACCTCCCTGGGAAACCTGTTCCAGTGCTCCACCACTCTCGTGGTAAAGAACTTCCTCCTTATTTCTAATCTAAATCCACTCCTTTCTAATTTAAAACCACTGCCCCTTGTCCTTTCCCCACAAGCCTTTGTAAACAGGCCCTCTCCAGTCTTTTTGTAAGCTCCCTTCAGGTACTGGAAGGTGGCTCTTAGGTCTCCCTGGAGCCTTCTCTTCTTCAGACTGAACAATCCCAGCTCCCTCAGCCTGTCTTCATAGAAGGGGTGCTTCAGCTCCCTGATCATCTTCATGGCCCTCCTCTGGACCTGCTCCATCAGGTCCATATCCTTCCTGTGCTGAGGGTTCCAGAGCTGGACGCAGTACTCCAGGTGAGGTCTCACCAGAGCAGAGTAGAGTGGCAGAATCACCTCTCTCGATCTGCTGCCTGCACTTCTTTTGATGCAGCCCAGGATGCAATTTGCCTTCTGGTCTGCAAGCACACACTGGCTGCTCATGTCCAGCTTCTTGGCTATCAGCACCCCCAAGTCCTTTTCTGCAGGGCTGCTCTCTATTGCCTCTTCCCCCAGCTTGTATTGACAGTGGGGATTGTACCGGCCCAGGTGCAGGACCCTGCACTTACTCTTGTGGAACCTCATGAGGTTCACCTGGGACCACCTCACCTCTTCAGCTTCTCCAGGTCCCTCTGGATGACATCCCCTCCCTCTGGTGTATCAACAGCACCACTCAACTTGGTGTCATCTGCAAACTTGCTGATGGTGCACTCAATCTTGCTGTCTATGTCATTGATAAAAATGTTAAACACGACAGGCCCCAGTATGGACCCCTGAGGGACACCACTTGTCACTGCTCTCCATCTGGACTTTGAGCCATTGACCACTA
>JAAGNO010002232.1:25903-46648 GCA_033439905.1 Ceryle rudis
CACCTTGATTCCTGCCTTGTGGTTTTTTGACTTGGGAGGTGTTGGGAGAGAGGTTGCCAGTAAAGACTGAGGAAAAATAACCTCAGCCTTCTCTTCATCCGTTGTCACTAGCTCCCTGTTCTCATTCTTCAGGGGGGGTACGCTTTCTTTCACTTTCCTTTTTCACTGATGTACCTGTAGAAGCCCTTCTTGTTATTTTTTGGGTCCATTGCCAAGTTAAGTTCAAACCATATCTTGGCCTTCCTGACCTCATGCCTACACAATTGAGCAGTATCTCTGTACTCTTCCCAGGATACCCATCCCTGTTTCCAATGTCTGTGCAGCTCACTCTTACTTTTTAGCTTGACCAGCAGGTCATGACTCAGCCATGCTGGTCTCTTCGCTCAAGACCATCAAGACCCACATGCTGAACATGAGTCTTGATCTATTGCTTCCCACTCCAAAATCCTTGCACCAGTGCCTGCATCTCCCCATTTGTGGTGTGATGCCTCTGCCTCTCTCCTCTTCCTCATGACCCTCCCATCTGCCTGCAAAAAACCACTGCAGACAGGGCCACAGTAGCCTGTGATCTTGATGGTTACGTCCCTCTGCATTTGCCACAATCCCCAAAATATTTGTCTCATGGGTTAGCATTTAAGTGGCTTAATGTGTCCACAGTTTTTCAATGTATATACAAAACTGAGTGTCTTCAGCTTTTAAACTATTATGCCTGCACCATGCCTCATTTCTAATGTGTGCACTGCTACTTTTAGGAAGATCAGATATTATGCTATTCAGCTTAATAATAAGCATTACTACTCATAAAGGGAATAGAAACTTTGGAATTCTGCTGTGTTTTTAACTAATTTTTTGGCTGTGTCTCTGCAAAGTAGCAGGTGATGGAAAATCATAGCATGCCAATGGCACAGTAACAGTTTCCTCTGCAGCAGTGGGCTTCTGCATGACATCCTGATGTGGAAGCAATGATGTTTTGCAACTAAAGTATTATCCAAAAAGCAAAAACTGCTGTGCAGATCTAACTTAGAAGTTAGGAAACTTAACGTTTTCCTAACTTGGTTCCTAGCCTTACAAAATATTCTTTGATAGAAGGGCATAAATAGCAAGAGAGAAACAATGTGCAAGATTCTGTAAAATAATTTGATGTTAACATAACATCAACATCTGAACGGAGAAGGCCACACCTGAAGTGTCTTACCTAATGAAAATGCAGTCCCAATACACAGTCTGTATTTTTATCCATAGGGATACTGAAATAACACAAACCCATTAATTCTCCTGTCACCCGACATATTTTAATTTTTCTTTCTATTGGTTTGATTTAAATAATATAAAAATAGTAGGGTAGATTTTGTGATGCTGGTAGAGAGAGATTGCCTTGTTCAGAAAAAAACCCACCAAAATAAAGCATGATTACCGAGATAGATAAGTAACAGACATGCAGCAAGTCAAATGAAGCAACTGATACTCACTGGAGGAAAATAAAGGCAGGACATACCCCTATAAATTTGATGCTCATCAAATAATGCAAAGAAATGAGAGGGGGTTCAACAGTAGTAATACAAGAAAAAAAATAATCCAACTGTGAGAGCTAGAGAAGATGAACTAAAAAAAAGCCAACAACAACCTGTGTGCAAATAGTACAGTGCAATGGCTACTGAAATCTGCAGACCAAACAAACAATTATCTATTTATACTATACATTGTGCATTTTAATAAAAGAGAAAAAATATGAGCTATTGACATAATGAGCAAGAAGGGATATGTAACAAACTGCATGGAAAATGTAAAAATTCGAAGAAAAAAGTATTCAGTCTAGATATTACTGTCCTGTCAATCTAACTATTGAATAAATAAATATCCATAAGTAGGATTCATTTATAAAGAATAAATATCTGAAGAGAAATCATAAAGGCACAATGGCACACATGAAAGATTCCATGAGCTGTAAAAGCAAGGTGATTCTAGGAACATAAAAAGGCATAATGCCAAATAATTCCCCAAAGTTAAAGAAAACTGGGGAAAAAACCCAAACAACCCCCCCCCCCAAAAAAAACCCAACCCAACCAACAAAAAAACAAAACAAAACAAAAAAAACCACACACAAACAAGATGAGAAAAATGAAGCTGGGGCATCTCCAGCCTGGATGAGCAATTGAGTGTGATTTTCTTCGGAGTATAATCTTGGGCTCATATGTCTGAAATCTATATAAGGTCAGCATCCATTATTTGAGTCTTTCATTGGATCAGGCTGTTTCACTCAACTCTCAACAGCTGCCAGAAATCTTAGTACATGATATGTTTTGACTTGGTTTTTTGTTTTACTTTGTTTTACAGATTTGTAGGTGTTTATTATCATTTCCTCCTGTGACTCCAGTCTGCTGCGCTGATACACCAGTGATGAGTGAACTCAAAACAGTAGAGTGTTTTAGCTGAGTTGCATAAATCAGATATTTTGCACACAATGAGCTCTTTTTATAACACAAGCTGTTGCAACTGCTGTCTGTATGTTCCTATTTCTAAATCAGTCAACAGCACGTATAGCATATGGTAGAGTCTCAGAGCCTTTCAGTTTGAGGCATCCATAAACTCTGAGCCTTTGCTGCTTCATTGAGGGATCCAGGCTGTAAAATCCACAGGAAAGTGCCAGAATGAAGCATGTGCTCTGACCAACCTCAAAAGGAAAAGGGATATGAAGAACATGTCTGCGTCATACAGGGGGGATCCCACGGGCTACTTGATGGATGAGCAATGAGCAGGTGTGGCGAGGACCCTCCAGTAGCCCCTTACATGAGTCTCAGCTCCCTTGCAGAAGTGGTTTCCCCCACCCAGGGCTGGGAGCCATAGCTGAGGTAATGTGCAAAGAACTCCCCTCTCACTTCCTTTTCAGATGCTTGCTAATGACTTCATCTAACTGGATGATTCACAGTCATTTTCTTAAGAACTTTGGGGAACAAGAAGTTAGATCAGTTTTGGAATTGTATGGAAATACACATATTGAACAAACTGCTAAACAGACCGTGCTAACAGCTCTCTTGTTCCCTCTTCTGAATAGTCTGACCATAGACTGATCCCTTGTAAGGTGCTGGTGCTCCCTGCACCTCCTGGAAAATGAGTGAGAGATTTAGGTCTAAGACCATCACATACAAGGGCTGTTACATATAGATTCATAAAATCATTTAGATTGGGAAAAGCCTTTAAGATCATCAGGTCCAACCGCTAACCCAGCACTGCCAGGTCACCACTAAACTACGTCCCTCAGCACCACATCTACATGGCTTTTAAATTCCTCCAGAGATGATGACTCCACCACTTCTCTGGGCAGCCTGTTCCAGTGCTTAACAACCCTTTCAGTGAAGAAATTTTTCCTAGCATCCAATCTAAACCTCCCCTGGCACAACCTGAGACTGTTTCCTCTTGTCCTATCACTTGTTACCTGGGAGAAGAGACTGGCTCCCACCTTGCTACAACCTCCTTTCAGGTAGTTCTATAGAATGATAAGGTTCAGCCTTCTTTACTCCAGGCTAAACAACCCCTGCTCCTCCAGCCATTCCTCATAACACTTGTGCTCTAGACCCTTCACCAACTTTGCTGCCCTTCTTTGGACAGACTTCAACACCTCAATATCCTTCTGGTAACAAAGAGCCCAAAACGGAACACGGTATTTAAGGTGCAGCCTCACCAGTGCCAAGTACAGATGATCACTTCCCTAGTCCTGCTGGCCACACTATTTCTGATACAAAGCAGGATGCTGGTGGCCTTCTTGGACAACTTGGCACACTGCTGGATCATGTTCAGCCAGCTGTTGACCAGAACACCCAGGTCCTTTTCTGCTGGGCAGTTTTCCAGATGCTCATCACTGTAGCATTGCCAGGGGTTGTTGTGACTGAAGTGCAGGACCCAGAACTTGGCCTTGTTGAACCTCATCCCATTGGCCTTGGCCCATCAATCCAGCCTGTCTGTATCCCTCTGTAGACCCTCCCTACTCTCATTTTATGTGTTTATATTCTTGTATTCATACCAATGCATACCTGGCAAGCTTCCACTCCTGTAAAAGACTCCTTCTGTCACCTCAACACTTCTGTTCTCCCCACCTCTATATTACTCAGAGTAAATGCTTTGTAGATGCTTAATATGCTTTGTACGTCTGCTCTTCACAGAGCACAGACTTTCAGGCAGAGGCAGTGCTGCAGAAGAAATGCAGGTTTAGTCACAGCAAATAAAATAGGACTCTTTGAACAGAGCCCTGAAAAGTACAAAAACTGCAGACTGAAATGGGAGCAGTTGTAAGGCAAAAATTACAACTTGGTGGTGGGTTGTCAAGATCTCAGGGGTGAGATGTTGAAATAAAGTTAAAACAGATTCATAATCTACGGGAGAAGGGGCTTTCTGAACCTTGCAAGTGGCAGGAAAAAGGAAGGTGTTGAATTGGAGAAGTAGGTGTAGTGTCAGCAATGAAAATTATGACAAGTCAAAGGACAGCTTTTCTTATTAATGAGCTGCAGTCTGTGGGACCAAAGTACTTGACGTGAGAAAATGGTAGGGAATGGTTTAAAAAAATTCTGAGTTCAAGGTTGGAAAGATGTATTGGGATGGAACAGGAAAGGGGCACGGTGAACTTTCAGAAGGGAGTCAAAATGTGAATGAGATCATAACACAGTGAAATGCACTTTCTCTTCTTGCTGAAGTTTGTTGGATTGAAAATCAAATGCATTGAAAATCAAAATATTTTCCACTATTAGACTGAGAACTTAAAAATCCAGATTATCTTTATTTAGCAAAGCTGCCTCTGTGTCTCAGCTGCTTATCTTCTGTGATACAGCTTGACTGCATCATCCCATGGTGCACAACAGTGGCTCACCAAAAGGCTCATAAAGCCATTAGGCTTAAAATGAAATGGAAAGTGGAGTTCTTGAATAACTTTCCATTTGGAGAACTGAAGCCAAGCACCCTAGTGAGTTTTAAGAGGTGCTTGATACGTCTGTGGGTTTTTGTGAGTTTACAGCATTTTCATCTCAATGGACTCAGTGAGTGTTTTCCTGGACTCAGTAACTACTTTCAGGTGCAGATGCTAATGATCCATAAGAGCACCATGCATCAAGCTGAAATGCCGTCAGGCCTGCAGACAAGCTAAAGGTCATGAGAGACAAGAAATACAGATCAGTTGCCCTGATGGGTTATATCTAATTAGAATAAAATTCAGTCTTTAAAAACATTTTGAATCTTGAACTTTTGTAGGAAACTGATGAGATTTTTCAGGAAAAAAAAAATATTTCTGCATGTTCTTACTTTGTCTTCTGAGTCAGAAGCCACACTAAAAAGAAAGAATCCTCCCATCTCATTTCCAGATGACTGTTATTTTTTCTTTCAGGAAAAGGAAAGGAGAATGAGGATGTTACGTTGAACACAGACACAAGGTAAATGTAAACATTAGTCTGGGATTTGCCAATAGTGCCATGTTTCACTCAACTGATGGATATCACTCCTATATAGCTGAATTTTGTAAAGAGTCTTTTAGGGCTCATAGATAGGATTTTGTGTTAACATCAGTGAAACAAATCAAATTTCAAGGGAAGGCTGTGAAGACCAGCACAGAAATCTAAATCAAACATATCATAGGCAGAAATGTACAACTAAAACAGACTGTTTAAGTTGTTTAAGTTTAGCTTTAGCTTAATCACCACAGTATTCTTTTGCAAGAAAAGCAGCCTAGAATATCTTACAAGGTAGAATGAGGTGCAAAATTATGGCTCTTCAGCAAATAAGGAAAGTTTCCTTGGAAAAGGCAACCTTTCTAAACAAGTGGTACTGGTTAAATACAATGTCCTTAAGAGTGGTGGAGAATAGGCTGAAAATTTACAACAGCGATACATTGTTAATGACAGTTTACAACTCTAACATTTTCTGGGCTTCATGTTAGGAACAGGTGATTTTCTTAGCTATGGGTTGTAACAAACAAACAGATGAAAGTCAGATTTGTATTGCTCCCTTTATCTGTATGTCTACAAGTGTCCAACACTTGCAAAAATACAATAGTAGTGATAGGTTCAAATCTAAAGTGCAGGCTCTGCTAATAGGGTGTTGCTATACAGACCTTTTGCACAGAAAGGAGGTTCTGTAGAAATACCTTAGGTGTGACTCTGTGAAAGATGGACACACTTCAGACTATAGTCTGGCCAAAAGCACAGTTATAAACCTTAAGTACTTACAGCTCTTCTAAGTGACTTTTTTCCAGTGTGTATCCAGAAATTTTTCTTAAACACCTGTGTCTTAGCATATTTAAATGACAACATACAGTTAAGCTCCTGCTCAATTTGCCAAGTTGCTTACCATGTGATAAAACATGCCAAACAGAAATCCAACGGGATTCATTATTTCAAAATTCCCATCAGATAGGATAATATTAGTCTTACAGATAAGGAAGAACTTCAGTGAATTGTGAATGATGCAATCTAGATACCGGCATTGTACTGTGTTATCACAGCCAAACAAGTTAGCATAAGAAATAAAAAAAGTAAGTGGAATAGTCTTCCAATATTTCTCTCCTTTTGCAGTTCAGTTCTTTCAAATTTATATTAGCTTATCCTTTCAAAACCATTCCTAACCACTACATAGATATTTTTCTCTCCAGATAAAATTAATTCTTTCTGAGTGGCATTTCAACAGCCCTTGAGCAGATGTTTCTAGTTTTAAACGGAGTCTGCAAACTCAAAACTAATTTGTGGATATTTTTTTCACCTGAGAAGGGAAGTTACCGTCTATTACAAGCACTCCTTTTAGTCAGCTTACCATTTTACAGTGTTTGTAGCCCCCATGTAACAGTAGTCTTATATTTTAAAAATCTCAAAATTTAGCTACAATTCACTTTGACGTATCACATGAAAATTATTGCTTGACTTTTTTCTTTCCTAGAACATGATAAAACTTTTATGGTTATCATATTAGCTGAAGAACTGACCCAAACTTTTGGCATTACATTTATTTAAACTTGCTTTTGCTTTAAAATATATGAAAGAGTGTTGTACCATGGTAAGCTAATGGAAGTCATATTACTTGCTGCATGAGTAATGAGACCTAAAAATCAGACTATTGTGTCTACAAATGACCTTTTAAAATATTCCTGAAAAAGATGTTAATCTTTCTAATACAGTTACACCATCTTCATTTAATATTTTCTGTGTGCTTCAAGTGAAGCATTACAAAACTGCTTGGAACTAATAATAATGATTAGCGGGTTTTATTCTGAGACCTTGCTAGCCCTTTATCTATATCACAAATTCGAAATCTCTCAATCACTTTGTTCAGCAATAAAATAGCATGCTGAGTCCACACATCTGCTGATTCATAGGCATACAATGGATTTTGTGTATAGTTGTAACATCACTGGATTGCTCTTGTGTGTAAAGCGTATGATGAGCAATGTTTGGTGTTTCCAGCTTCACTGAACTGGAATACTGATCTTCAAATCTGAGGGGCTTGATTTTGGACCGGTCTGAGAGTATTTCCTACATGCAGAGCATCCACTGTAGGAAAAGAAAATGAAAATGAAA
This sequence comes from Ceryle rudis, assembly GCA_033439905.1. Lineage (NCBI taxonomy): Eukaryota > Metazoa > Chordata > Aves > Coraciiformes > Cerylidae > Ceryle > Ceryle rudis. Next base: position 33,451 of record JAAGNO010002232.1, read on the forward strand.
CGGTCTGCTGGTAATGACCACCAATGGTATGAGGCAATGGAGACTCAGGTTTCTGTCAGGATTAGCACAATGCTTTGGACAGAGTATCAGGGATTAGGAACTCATATGCTCTTCTTAAATCTCAGAGATTATTTTTTTTAAGGAAGTTTTTCCACTTTCCATAGTTTAAACACAGGTGATGACTCTGTACTTAAAGCTTGGGCCTGTATTCTGATACATTTACTCTATTTGGATCTTTACCTCCTCTTCAGCTGACTTTCAGTAATTTCAGTGGGACTGTTCATAAGGTAGAGCTGACTGAACTTGGACCTCTAAAATGAAGACAGAAGGGTAGGCAGGTCTTGCTGTTCTATGACAGCATCAGTGTCTTTTAAGGAAGTATCAAGTACAAATTGCATCTCTTCATCAGGTTGCACAGGTTTTCAGGCAGGGATATCTTTTGTAAACTTTTTGAAAACTTTTCTGTATTATTAAGGAAATATTTGCTCTTTTTTCTTGTGAGTTGGCCAAACGTCAGCATCACTTCTGTGAGCTCCAGATGCTGTTATGCACAAATTTCAGTGCACTGGATTCCTGTAACTAGAACCAGCTCAGACATGAGTAAAACACTCCCCAACAGTTTTCTAGTCCATAAGCTTAAAGAAACAACTGCCTCACCTAGCAGCACTGCATACTTTCGTCCAAATATTACTTTTAAAAAAACAGGGCATGGTAATTTTTGGCAAGCTTTTTGAGACTTATTACTCCTGTCAATTGCAGACTGGGGGAGTTTTCAAAATAAAAATTAGGTAGCTCAATAAATGCAATACTCTGCAGTATCCCACAATTTTAACAAAGGAATCTCTTTTATGTCTCTCATCATTGGAATTAAAACAGATTTAATTCATTCATACACTGGGAAGTATATTTGAACTTTAGTTCAAGTTCATAAGGACCAAAATAGTAAAAAATGCAATCACATAATAACTGAAAAGAGTGGGCCAGATCCTTTGTACTGATACATGTTAGAGTATGCATCTGATGCTTCTTCTGTTAAAACCAGTTCAGGTCTGTTTCCTTGTCTTCACTGCAATCTGGTATAATACAGAGGACCTCAGAGGAAAATCTCACGGTACTGAGGGGAACCGTCCCTGAACAGAGTGCCAGCACCATTACAGTTGTATAGAAATGAGCTTTAAGCCACCTGAGCATGTAACTTAAGACAGCACTGTCTCTGCAAGTCCTTGCTAGAAACCCATAGGCTTGAAGACTGCACAGTCTTCCTGGGGCCATAAATACAATTGTAACACTCACATTAATACCACCAACTGCAGTCCTGACTTTTGTCATTAATTTGCAGTATTATTCAGGCATGGTCAGGTGTGTTTATGGAGGTTCAGGGTTGTTCATGTGCTGATCATTTGCTAATATGTTTCAAACTTTGTTTAACTGTCTCAAAATTTATTGCAGGGAGCTGTTTTCTTTGTCTTGTAACTCACATTATAAATATGCCCTAAAAATGGTATCACAGGCAACATGCCTGATTGGAAAGACCATAAATTATGTAAAACCAGAACGTACTGACATTGTAATCTTTGTCCTCTCATTCTTTGCTTGAGAAATAATCTCATCATGTCATTACTGCCATATTGAAACAATGCAGTGGGTTTTCCCATTCAATTTTCATTAGAGATCTGTGAATACAGAAAAAGGTAAGTGCTTCAAAATATACAATATAAAGTATATGAGGTTTATTTGGGTTTTTTTTTTAAAAAAAAAGAAGAGATGGGGAAGACTTCTAGAGCAAATGTTGACTACTTCTTGGTATTAAAACCAAGTGAGCTTCTGTTAAATCCCCAAATCTGCAAAGCTGATGCAATAGAGGTTTATCTTGGGGAGGAAGACAGTTATATTCACTGTTTTTTTACTGCGAAGAGTGAGGTCAAAAGTCTATAGTTAATAACTGTAAATTTCAGTGATTCTTTTAATTGGAAGAAGTAATCCATACAAACTTTTTTAATGATTTATAACAGAAGCCCTCAGTAGAGGACTACATCTAAGAGTTAAGAATAAAGTGTTCTCTAACAGACTTTTGTCTCCAGATATTTACAGAAAATGGCAATAAATTTATGTTGAAGGAAACAAGATCATTGAATCATTTGTTAAAAAACAAAACAAAACAAACCCAAAACAAACAAACAAAACAAACAAACAAAAACACAAAACAAAACAAAAACCAAACAAACAAAAACACAAAACAAAACCAAACAAACAAACAAAACCACAGTGAGGTTTGCCCAGTTTTATCCATATCATACTTCACACTATTGGATGAGTTCACATAACTTGTACAGGCTGCCATGGGGCTTGCTGAACTTCCACAGGCTGTACACTCAGATCTGGCTGCTAGCCTTCATATAAATATGTATTTCAGACTGTATATACCTCACCAATTTAACTAATTGATGGAAGGGACAGTTTTGGAGGGAAGGAGTTAGTAGATTTTTATTTGTCATGATGTAAGCCTGGAAAAGGAATTGATTAATCTACAACGATTCTACATACTCCACCACTTCAGTAGTTTAGTAGGTAGCTCATGGTTTAATATTGCACTGAAGAGGGAAGTTGTACAAAAGCCCGTGGATATATCACTTAATGGAGGAAATATTTTTGTATGTCCATAAGAGACCTTGAGGGGCACAGCAGCCCCTGCACCTTTCATGGCTTCAGACTCACTATTTAGGGAGATCATGTCAACAGGGAACATTGTCAGGATGACTCTGCAGCTGGCATGAATTTCATGGCCTACCTTCATCTATCCCCGACCTGGCCACTCCAATGCAATTTCCTTTACACCAGTCTTACACCTGATTTTTTTTTATTTTCCTTTTTTGTCCTTCCCTAGAAGAAGAGATGACACTTTTAGAGTCATTTAGGTCTTCAAACCTGTAGTTCTGTCCCTAGTGAGGCTTTCCAAAAGCATTTGAGTAACCTTGGTCCCTTACTTTCATGTCAGAAAGTTTCAGGGAGCTGCTGAAAATCTGTGACTGCTTCTGTTTGGCTGCTTAATACTCTTGGAAATCTGCTTCTATGTGTGCATTTGCAGCTGCATGTTATGTCTTTTGTAAGTGATGCCAACTTCAAACCATCCTCCACTGTGAAACCAATATCTGTATGCTACATAAGTATGGTAAAAATGAAAATATTGCTACAAGTGATAAGGAATTCTCCAGTCAAACTGTGCATCCCTGTACTTCTTCAGAGATTTCTCCAAAAGTTTCCTAGTTTAAACCATGGCTCCCAGATTTCTTAGGCAGACAGTTCCTGGCTCTGGGAAACATCTCAGGCTGCCTCTGATACCATGTGGCTGTCCCACACAGTGCCTTGACTTTAGGACACTGCTTCAGTAATGAAACAGCTGGCTACTTCCTAGTTTTGTGAAGAAAGGAACCAGAACAATTTTTCACACCTTTTTCTAAAATTTTAGTTTCTTTGCAGAATTGCACAATTTTAATTTTTGGTTTCTACTTCAAACTTTCAGCAACATAGATTTAGAGGCTCTAATCAGCTATAAATGGAATGCTTTGAGTGGAATATTTCAGTATTTAATATTGAAAGTCCCTCAGGTAATTATCCATTCTGTGGCAGAAACACACACACACACAAAAGATAACATTTTGTAGTCTGCTCTTTCTATAGCCAATTCTCATTTACTTCTTGTATTTTTATTTTGCCTGGATCTTTGACCATTACATTTTCCTGGACATACTTCAGTTAAAAAATGTTGGTCTGTTTTCTTGGCCATAATAAACACTTGAGCCTTCCATACCTTTCACTCTTCAGTGGCAATCATCAGAAAGACATCTTCAAATTCAAATCCTGAGGAACCACAAAGTCAGATCAAAGCCTGTACATGGAACAGGCATATTTTATCTCTGGTAAGTAGCTATGTTGAAATGACATTTCCATCTTTGAGATTTATATGCTCATAAAGGCAAGTGCAGTATGGTAGATCTTTACCTAATTGCTTTTGCAACTTGCTTTACTATGGGTCTTAAATCAGACCAGAGACTGCCTCATCTTTTTAATAAAGAGGTTACAGTGTTGTTTCCTGGCAAATCTGTTCTGGAAATCTGCACCTTTCTTCTTTATTTGTTTTACTGTCACTCAGAGAATGAAAATGTATATAAACAAGTCATCCATGAAATTCCATGCATTGGTGTCATAACTCTGAGGCCTTTGAATCTTTATATTTGAACAGTTCACAGCTCAAATGTCTGACCTGATTGAGCACAGATGTCTATGATATCACTAAGTTCTTTGGAAAACAGGGTATATTATTGCAGCATTAACTTTGAATATGTTTCTGTTTAATATGTGCTCCAGAGACCAAGTTCTCTGTGTCATCTGGGATGCTTTCTGCAGATAAGAACAAGTTAGCACACTTCTGCTAGCAGTTAAAGTCAGACTCAGACCCAAAACCAACAAGTAAAATTAATATAATTAGACAGTTTGTTATGGATGCTGATAGTTTACATTAATTCAAAAATAGATCAAACAAATTCATGGAAGAAGAACCTATTCAGAGCTATTAACTATAAAGCTTGAGAAATCTCTGATGGAGGTGAAAAGTGTGCTGCTACTCATTCCCTGTTCATATACTTTTTTTCCTATAAAACTGTTATTATCACTTATATAAACAGGAAAAATTAGATGACATTTAGTCTGATTCATTTAGATGTTCTTATCTATATTTTGAAGAAAGCAATAGCAATCCACAGAAAATATTTTACTCATGTCAGAAAATGAATGGACCTTCCATGCTAATGAAAACCTCACCAGGAATCTTAGGAGTGTGTAATTAATACTCCATATCAAATGCTTCCAACACAACAGGACTAATACTAAAATCAATAGCAAAAGTCCTTTGGATTTCAGTGAAGACTCAAGTCAGTGCTGATAAATAATACTAATGAAAAAAACCCACCAAAATGTCACTACTAGAGAGAGAATATAAATCCATAACAGCATACAATTTGCAAATTCCAAAGAAGTACTATTTTTTGCATTAGGTAAGCCCTTTAGACTTCCACCAGCATTTCTGGTATATTAAAATACTCCATTGACAGCATTCATAGCTGTCATGCACAATGTTTATACTCTTGAAATTTAGTCTGTCCTTCTCCCAAGGTGTATTTGGAAGGTTGCTTGCTCACTGCTATGAAAATTCAAATGTCACTACAAAAATCAGAGCTCACTCTCTCTTGTTTAAAGTTCTGTCACAGCTCCTCATATATCAGCACTTCCTGAATTAACAACAAAAACAGATCCAGAGTTTCCCGTTAAAGTAATTAGGGGAGCACTCCTGAATTCTACTCCCTCCCTCTCCCTCTGCCACTATTACCTGAACAGATGTGGACTTTATTTTGGAGCTGTCATAATCCTTACCACATCCTATGACTACGGTTTATATTAAATTCCTTCCTTATCTCTCTAATGTCTATTCTAGCTTTATGCCACAGTCTCCTTACAGAAAGAGAGTGAGTGTTGATTAAAGCAGAACAATCAATCATTTATAAGCCCTGTACAATCCAATAAATACTGATGTGGTCATATGTTGTTACAAAATAACGCCTTAACAAATGTATTTAAATCAAAGCACAGTCAAGGGTCATTTAAAAGATAACGGGTTAGGAATATATATTAATGTACAAAACCAACCATCATTAGATTGCTGTTCTGCAGAATTCATAGAGCTTTCAAAGGTAATTAGAGTCCAGAAGTTTAATAATCCATCTGCAATTTATTTATGTTAACCAACCTCTCAGGCTTTTAAATTCAACTTCTTTGAAATCAGATCTTAAATGTCTCCTGAAACCCCTGCTAAATAGTCACAGTTCCTTAAAGTGAGGCAATTACATATCTCACTGTTCATAAAAAGTAACAGTTCATTTCTCCTCCTGACTGAATGTCTGGAAATAAAAATTCTAGTGGTCAAAAACTAGAGGCAGGAAAAAGAAGCAGAATATCTTATCTTTAGAACTGATGACATTTAAAGGAATGCTGTGATTTTGGGAGCTTGACCCATATTCATGAATGGTTGGGATGAAGAAAATCATAGTACTTTCTGGGTTTTCTACGTTAATATTATGTCAGTAAAATGAAGGTGTGATTTTATTGTACACCAGCATAGTATACTTTGTTCAGGTAGGTAATAGCTATGAAGGTATAAATGTTTTAGCTCAAACTAGGGAGCAGAATATGCATTTGCAGAGTTTGAAACCTGACTGCTAGTACATGCCAAAAAATATGTGGGTTATTACCACTGCTCTCCATTGATTATATTTAATGTAAGCCAGTACACGCTGTCAACATAACTTTGTTTTGTTGTAGAGAATGCTATCTCATGTGTATTAATTAAGTTCTTCTACTTCTTGTCCATCCTCAACCAGGGAGCAAAGGACTCTGCACATATCTATGCAAATACCTTGATGGGATTAGGGGGAAAATCTTTGTAACACTTAAAAATAACATATATAAGAGAGTGAAATTTCATCTTGACTTTTACTGTAAAACATCTCTGAATTTTGATTATAAACAAAAATTATGTAATTATATTTACAAAATCAGTTAACAGTGCTAAGAAAAATCCATGACAGAACAATAAAATCACATTTTTCTTCACAGCAGTCTAGAGAGATTTCAATAGCATGTATTTATGAAGCACAATATCAAAACAGAACCTGGTTCTTTCATTTCTTTTAAAGTCTTAGTGCCACTCTATTCATAAGCCTCAATATGAAATAACTTCCATTCTTCATTGGTCTTTTTTCCTGAGATAAACACAAACAGATGGATATATGTAAGTCAGGAAAAGAGATTAGTTCTATGGAACATATATTAAGATGATGCAAGTTACATCTGTGCATTTACAGTGGGCTTCAACTAACTTCAGCCTTTTTACCTACCTTCCAAACCAAGCTCCAGAAGTCAGAGATCTCTTCTCTCTGAGGATCTGAGTCCAACAGAGAAGGGATGAACCACAATGCAAAGGAGCTTTCCCTCACCCATTGACCACAGAGGAGAAAGTAAGAACCACCTTACTTTCTGACAGCTGAAGTTAAATGAGATTAAATATTTCTTCTCTCCATACACCACATATAAATATACTAATATTTAAAAAAAATAAAATCCAAAGATGTCCTCTGCTATAGGTAGTAGATATATTAGTTCATAGTATATACTNNNCTAGATATAATAGTTCATAGTAAATACTAGTATATACTAGTTTATATAGTATATCATAAATCTAGGGCTAACTAATTATTCTTTCCCATATACTTTAATTCACTTTGGAAGTTCACCATTAAAGGTTTTTCTGTTGTTTACAGCTTAAAGCAGAGCTTGCTTTTCAATTATAAACCAGATGTTTCTTATAAACAAAGTTAGAGTAATTAAACTTTGAATACAGGACAGATTTTTCTACAAAAATGCAAATCACAATAATGGTTTACATTCAATAGTACTTCACTGTACTTTGAAGGGCTGCAGAGCCCCCAGCCCAACACTTGCTGCGACGCAGGTGCAGACAGCTCTTTGAGTTTCATTGCATGTGGCATGGGCTATGCTCCCTCCATCAGGGCAGGCTGCAGTGCTGGATCATAAGCAGCCTCTCAAGCTCTCTGCTTACATGAGGTTAGACTTGGAAGAATTGCTCAACAATTCTACCAAGTTTGAATGCTACTGCTTCTGTTTGAGATTCAAAGAAATATTGTGGGCTACAAACTTAACTGTTTTTCAAAATATATGTTAGCTAAATAAAAGCCATGATTTCACCCTCCAAAGTCGCCTTGTTTATATCCTCAGAAAGTAAATTCTACAACATCACCACTCCTACTTACCCAGTTTCACAATTTTCATGAAAAACAGACTTGGACTACCATTTCCTTATGTAAGTAAAACTTTCTGGCTTAACTATCAATAGTTTAAAGAAGCCCTTTCCAGAGGTCTGCTGTTAGGGACACTTTGGGGTTTATGATTCATCTACTCAATTACTTATAGTAATTGCAGAAAATAGACCTGCAGGCTTCACATGGTTTCCATATCTACTGACTTTCAATTTAGGTAATGCAAGAAACTAAATATAACACTAAACACCTACAATGACTTCCTTGAGTCATCTTCTCACTTGCTTGAGCAGGCTCTGGGCTTAGGTGCAAATCCAGTAAGAATCTTCTTTCCTCCATGCATTCTGCTTCTTGACTGAAGTTGTGTGGTGGGGTGGTTTTCATGTTGTTTTCCACACAAATACACTGTACAATTCTGTTCAGCTTTAATAGAGGTTAACAACTCATTCAATTTTACCCTAAAACCTCTCAGGATAGGAATTACTTGTGGTCTGATTTGGAAAGAGGACATGGGCACTCAAGGATTGGGCTCAGACCTGTGTATCACAGAAAGCACAGAGCACAGGGTAAGTACCTTAAACAACTTTAATGGGTCTGACTGGAATGGAGTTAACTTTCTTTACAGCAGCCTGTATGCTGCTGTGATTTGGATTTGTGACCTAAACAGCGCTGATAACTCAGCAGTGTTTTACCTGTTGTTGAGCACAGTGTCAAAGTCTTCTGCATTTCCCATTCTACCCTACCAGTGAGTAAGCCAAAGAGATGTTTCGCACTTTATGACATCATACTTAGCAATAAAATTGGAGGGGTTGGGAGGCATAATTATTCCCAGGTAGCCATTTGCTCAGAGACTGTTTGGGTATCAGTCAGCTGGTGGGACATAGTGACTGTCTTTGCATTACTTGGGGTTTTTTCTTCTCTTCATTCTGTTTTTCTTTCTTCACTTCTAATAAACTGTCTTAATATTGATCCATGTGTTTTTCTTGCTTTTGCCCTCCGAATTCTCTCCCCCATGCCACTGCAGAGAAGTAAGCAAACTCAGTGTGAGCTTAATTGCCAGCCAGGGTCATCCCACCACAACATCAAAAAAAACCCCACCAGATTTAAAATTGGAGACCCACACACCCTAAATGTTTTATTTACTGGCAAATTTTGTGCGTACTTTTCTTTTGCTATCTATCCATTTTCCTACCTTTACTGTAAAGGGTGCCATAGTGTGGGTCTTGGGTTCTACAGTGAATCAAGATATTTGCTTTTGTTCTGATACCTAAAACCACTCGGGCATCAAGCTCCATCTGCATACACTACATAAAAAAATTGGGAATTAAGTGACGAAATTGTTTACTCAAGTTTCATAAAATTCCCTCCCTGTACTTTGACATCTGTGTATATTGAGTACATTGCCATATAACATCAGTGATCTGTGTACAGTAGTCTATAATTTTCTATTTTCTTTATGCATAAATATATACTGATGAAGGTATTTCATCCTTTATGCTATGTAGTAACCCATAAAGTTGGATTATAAAATTACCAGCTGGCCAAGAATTAATGTCACTATAGTAACATCTCCATTATAAATCATATTATTGTAAAAAACAATGTATATGGAAAATTTTCCATTATCCTGCATTGACATAACAGTTGTAACATGCCTACAGTTGAATATGCACCTGAAAAAAACCCTCATTTCTAATACACTAAGGTGAATCTTTTTATTTAAATAACTCTTGACATACAGGCTGATACTTGCAGGCCAGCGAATCATTGGAGTAATAGAAGCCCCCGGTCTTAGTGCATGTTCCACGTGGCCCAGTAAGGATAACACAAGAGAGGTGTCTCAGCTCGGACCTTTGAATAGATTAAAAACCTGGGAAGTTTTTTTTACTTTTCGCATGCATACCTTGAAAAGTTGGTATATGTGTCTGAAATTTTCAGTGATGTATGCCTGATCTCTTATCAAGTGGATGTATTTCTGCTGTGGTTAGAGCCATTCAAGCATGTGTTGTCTTCTCTTACATGGTGGCCAGATGCTGCAGCTGGTGGTGGATCTTTACAGCACTTTGTGGCTGTCGAGGTAGTTGTCATAACTATCATTAAAGCAAGGCTAACAATTCTGAAAGAAAATAGCCAAAAGTAACCAAAAAACAAAATTATTTCTAAGCTACCATTAACAAGAGTATAATGAAAATCTTCAGTAAGAATTAACTTCCTGAAATAAACTTTGCATTCTTTGGCAATTTGAGGTCAGTTATAAAAATAAGATAGCAGCACTGGAACTATCACAAGTACCCCTGAAGGAAAATTTCCAAACAAGTTGAACTTTTCAACTGCTAAGTAGTACTCACAAATAAAATTTGCTAATTCTGCACAGCTGGAAGACAGCTATGAAACTGCATCTTTTGATAATATTGTTCACTAAGGTTTCATGGGTTTTTTTTCTGTTTAGCATTTAACTTTAATCATATTTTCCATAAAAGGTATTTTAAACCCTGCTTTCAGTTAAAGACCTAGAGAAAATAGATTAAACCAAAAAGTTCTCCTGGGACTTGCAGAATAAAATTGGTTGGAAAAGGCCATGAGATCATCAAGTTCAACCGTTGTCTAACTCTACCAGCGCCACTACTACACCATATCCTTCAGCACCATATCTAGACAGCTTTTAAATACATCCAGGGATGGTGATTCAACCACTTCCCTGGTCATCCTGGTCCTGTCTTTCATAACCCTTTTGGTATAGACATTTTTCCTAACGTCCAACCTAAACCTCCCCTAGTGTAACCTAATGCCATTTCCTCTTGTCCTATCAGTTGTGATTTGTGAGAAGAGACCAACAGCCATCTCTCTACAACTGCCTTTCAGTTTCACCTAGGAACTCTTCTCTTCCTATCTGTAGCACCCATTTCACTGAACTCCAGTGCTTGCTTACTTCCTCAGATGCTTTGCTGTCAGTAGACTGGGACCATTCAAGAACTTGTCATTTCAAGGGTATGTCATCTGCTTGCTACCTGTTTTCAAGAAACATACATGACTGCCAGTTTGTCTTCATGACTATTCTTATTACTGCTTCTCTGTGAGCTTTTGTAAAGCAGTGTTCCTGTACCTACATAATGTTGGTTAAACAACTGTCATGGTTTAACTTCAGCAACCAACTAAACACCTTGCAACGGCTCACTCACTTCTCTTTCCCCAGTGGGATGGGGAGGAGAGTTGGAAAAAAAACCCCAAAACTCATGGACTGAGATAAGAACAGTTTAATAACTAAAATGAAATTATAATTAATAATGAATGTCATGAAAACCTATATTAATGTAACAAAAGGAATATAGCAAAAAGATATAAAAATAAAACCCAAGAAAAGACAAGTGATGCAAATGTAATTGCTCACCACCTGCTGACTGAGGCCAGAGCAGTGATCCGCCCTTCCCAGCCAAGTCCCCCCAGTTTATATACTGAGCATGATATTCTATGGTAGGGAATATCCCTTTGGCTAGTTTGGGTCAGATGTCCTGGCTACAGTCCCTTCCAACTTCTTGTGCACCCCTTCACTGGCAGAGCATGGGAAACTGAAAAATCCTTAAGATAAACACTACTTAGGAACAACTAAAACATCAGTGTGTTATCAACACTGTTCTCATACTAATATCAAAACACAGCACTGTACCAGCTCCTAGGAAGAAAACTGACTATATCCCAGCCAAAATCAAGACAAGACAAATAAGACATAATAAATTACTATAAGAACTGAATGCCATTTGCAGGCAAGAGTGAGTCAAGAAAAAGCATTCATTACACTACCTATCTTTAAAAGAGGGTTTAAATGAGCAAAGTTTGAAAAGGAAGACTACAGAAACAAATTGTGAAATACAACTCTTCCAAGTCATCAAAAGAAAATATTTTCAGGCTTTAATTAATTCACTTTCCCATGGAGATTATTATTCCAAGGGATAATGACCTTCTTCCTATATCTCATTTTATATTAAAGAGTTGTCCTTAAGCACTCAAAGACTAAATTACTATGAGATCAAGCCTCAACCTAACATGAGGATTTGGCCTAGCCTTTTAAACCAACATTATGAAGAAGTTTCTGCATTTTTAACTTGCACACCTTGTGAGCAATCAGTGAATCATGGACAGCTTTTGGTATTGAAAAGCATATGCTTTCTTCATATTCTTCCAAAGCTTTCATCATGTCATTGCTAATTCAAAATTTTCTAATGAGGAGTTTGTCTGACATGGGTAACTTTAAATTGAGAGTTAACTTGCCTAAAAGTACTGAATTTGGAAACGTGTATATGTGCATGTCATTACTTTGTATGCCATTTCAACGCATGCCCATAACATTTTCCAGTAGTGCTCATATTATAAAAGAAAGCTGAAAAACATTCTTGTAAAAACATGTGCAAAACTAAAAACAAAACAAAACGAAAAGATATGAGCTCTAAATAGTGCCAGCTAATTCACACTTAAAAAAAAAAAAAAAAAAAAAGAAGAAGTTTTATTATACTGATACATGGAGTTACTTCCAAAAATAACACTTCATGCAACAGATATACATGTGGGATAGAAAACTGGCCAAGAGAAGCTAAGAGTAAATGCTTAATGCATCCCAGCTTGGCAGATAGCACATACCAGTTCTACAGTCTGTTCAGAGTATTCTGCCTTGTGCTTGAGATGCATGTCCTCGCTCTTCTTTTTATGGACAAAATTACCTTGTTCTACTTTCAGTCTTTTCCACTACCATAAATAGATATTCATACACTTCACTTTTCCATTCCATTTTAACAACATGCAGGTCAGATCCTTCTGAGCCCTGGAATGGGATATGTTAACAATAATCACATACTAGTTCAGTCTGATTTTGTCCTGAAACTCTTTGAACTGATATTCAGAGCTAAGAGTTTTTTATAGACAGATTATCTGTCATAGTTATGGGTATTCTATTACTGACATGACAGCTGCCATTGTTTTCCCATAAAATGATGGTAGCTATCTGGAAATAACAAGAAAATTAACAAAAGCACTTCAGATGGAATAAATATATATTTTAATTACCACTTCACATCCAAAAGCATATGGGTAGGGATCAACAACTGGCTGAATATGAGCCACCAGTGTGCCCAGGTGGCCAAGAAGGCCAAAGGCATCCTGACTTGTATCAGAAATAGTGTGGCCAGTAGGATTCAAAAAGGGATCCTCGACCTGTACTTGGCACTGGTGAGGCTGCACCTCAAAAACTGTGTTCAGTTTTGAGCCCCTCACCACAAGAAGGACATTGGGGGGCGGGAGAATGTCCAAAGAAGGGCAATGAA
>JAAGNO010002233.1:0-10209 GCA_033439905.1 Ceryle rudis
AAAAAGAAAACAGAAAAAAGATAAAAAAAATGATAAGAGAAAAAAAGAATAAAAGAAGAAAAAATAGAAAAAAAGAAAAAAAGAAAAAAAAAAGAAAAAAAAAGTTGTCTTAACCATAAGCTCAGTTTAGGTATACGTATATGAATTCAGTAGTAAAGATGAAAAATGCAACAATTAATGTATGCTGTTATCAAAACAGTAAGAAATAAACCCCAAAGAAAATGAAACTAATAGAGATTGGGCACTCCGAGGCCTTTTGCTTTGCTGTAATATATTTCGCCGCGATGCCTCACAGCGGAGGTGACGCAGTATGTGATCAGAGCAGAGCTGGAAGGAGTGAAGGCCATGCTATGCTTTCTCTGAAAAGAATATACTTTCTGCCTTACTGGCAGGCGTGCTGTGAAGCTTAACTAAAGTTTACGAAGCACATCAAGATCTTTGGATAAAAGACATAGTACCATGAACTCGAATATTTGTAATTTCCAGCACTAAAGAGTAGAGAACTAAAATACAAATGTGTTTTTGGTTTGGTTAGCGTTAATTCTGTCTGTGGATTTATCCACGAGGACATAAAAAAGGGCTTGTGATTTTTTGGGTTTATTACCATTTATGTGAAAGAGAACATTTGTAGTGATATGGAGGGTATTGTTGATCTCAAATGCCACAGTAACCTTCTCTTCGAGTTTAAAATATGTATTTACTCCATAATTTATTTGATATTCTGTTTTCTTATCCCCTTTCAAAGTGTATCACTGAAATAGATAACCAGTATCATTATTCAACACAAGTTCATATTAGGCTGCAGCAAGTTCTCAGCTATAATTTTTCAGTTCATTTTAAATATTCTCTCGTTGTTTTCTGGCTTGTGCGGCAGGGGGGTTGCAGGAATTCCACGCGACTGTGAGTAAAGCCACGTTTGTTTATATTTTCATAAATGAGGCATACGACATTAAAGAGTGTAAGCAGGTAATCTCACATCCATCAGGCTGGCTGGGCAAACTCAGCACATAAGAAATAGTTTGGTGTGTTCAAGAATCAAGTAGCTGAGCATCATTTTTATATGACTCATCCCCTCTGCAAACTTAGCCTTGGAAATAATTTTATTCAGTTAAGTCCGCGTTTCGTTATTGTTTCTGGGGACAACAACCCTTGTGGTTTTAATTTTTATATATAGACAAATTGTACCTCACAGCACCTGGCTGCTTAGGGCGACCTGGACAGGGTTGAAACCACTGCAGTTTGCTGTTGCATACATCTTCTAAGGGATTCTCTCCATATAATAATACGTGTTATTTTCTATACAGAAGGTCGATCAATGGTAAAGATAACTTTTAAAATACATTCGTTTGACAAAATCTATGAAATTCAGTAAAATAAGTTTGAATTTTCAGTAATGTCTTGACCTGTTGCTATCGTGATACTCTTGTCCCTAAATGTGATGATATGACCTACAAATAATCTTCTCTTTGTGGCTTATTGAGTCAGGGAGCAGTTACATTGCTGAAATTCATTCTCTAAATATTGAGGACATCGAGTATCATTGAAATCTTCTTACTTGTAGCTGCTTTTCTTACTTAATTATAATAATTTTAAAATTTCTTCTGTCTTGATGAGGGTGTTACTGGTTTATTCACTTTTATCTTTATGGTGCAGTAGCTTTCATGATTCAGAAGACTCATTCTTGATTAGATTATGGTATTATTTGCTTTAGTTGTGTAATTTTCTGTGTAATCTAACAAGCTTTATTCTTAGATGCATTTTAAATATCATCCAGTAAGCCCTTTATATAAATTTCTTGTGAGTGTTAGTTAAAAATACTTATTTTAGCCATTTATTTTTGCAGTTTTGTTCTTTTTTCCCTTCCTGATAACTGATTTTCAGTTCTGTAGTTGTCTAACTCCTCCTGTTGGAAGCTTCATTCTCAGTTTAATCCCATTATTAATTGTACCGAAGTACTGAAGGTGGAAAAACAAATTTCTACCTTTTCCTAAAGTTCTCCAATATTCTCCTGTTGGTCTATTAGTTTCACACTAGTAACCTCTTTCACAAATACGTTGGTGTGGCTACTTCTAAGCCTTTTCAGTTTTACTGCATCTTCCCTTGGTTCCATGTAGGCAGTGCACGCAGAGTGTCTGGTCAAGTGCGCCTTGGACCAGACGCCTGATGAAGGTGCCTTAGGTTAGTCTGAGTATCTAATGCTCTTAATTACAACTCTGTTTCCTCCCTAGACTCTGCCCTGTTAGCAGATGTCACCCTCAGAAGTTATTTCACAGTAACAAAACCTCAGAGTGAGTTTTCCTAAGTAATGTAAATCAGAAGCCCATCCAACTGTACTCATGGATCTCAGCTAAGATGGTTGCCTTTCATCTTTATTTTCATGCTTTCTTTGTTCTTTTTTCTTTAGAATCAGTAAACTAACTTGGGGAAATTTCTGCCTTGCTTAGCAAGTGGAGTTCTACATGTCATTGACTACTCAAGGTGTAAGTCAAAGTCTGGATGACCACATTTAAAACAATGGTCAAAGATCTTAAAAGCCTTCCACAGTCCCGAAGACAGTACCTGCGTGTACTTAATATGCCAGGAAACAGAGTCAAACAGATTGTACTGAAGTTGCATAAAAACCAATGGATGGGGTCAAAGAGTCCATCAGTGACAACTCTGATGCTTCTGATGAAGCCTATAAGTGAATCTTTTGATCCCTTATTTTGTACTGGGCCTTAATTTAGCGTCTCCCCTCGAGCTTTGCTTGTTTCAGTGTTTTTGCCTTACTCTTTCAAAATTCCTTAGGATCAATGATGCCATTAGTCCTGTATTTGCTTTCATTCTCTTATTTTATCGTGTCTTCTTCCCAGGATCCGTCTTCTTGTATTATTTGCCATTTCCAGCATTTGCCTTGTTTTTCTATCTGTTGCTGGTTAGGCAGCTCATATTTCCAGGACTTGTCATTTCCCTTTGCATTTAATTTCAGTATTTGTGACATGTCTTTTCTTCTTCCCGTGACTCATAACTCATTTGCTCCCAGTGCTTCTCTAAATGGCTACAGGATAGATTCATGGGTAATGTGGAAGGTTGCAAAGTCCAGAGAGATGCCTCGCTATTTTTATTAGCATATATCTTCTTGATTTTAACCGAAAGGCAGAGGGGAACAGAATAATTTAATGTATTAGACAACGCAGCTTCCTGCCTTCGACTAGCATTAAATTATTGTAATTGGACAATATCTCTTGATATGTTTCTCAGTCATTGCAGAAACATCTAGTAAATATTTGCTCTCTGGATGTATTCGGTACTGATTTGCAGAATATTCATATGCCATTATTCTGCATTATGAAGAACAGGATGCATTTTAAAACACTTTCTCCATCGCGCATATTGCCAAACAGAGAGCGATTACGGTGTACAAGATTTTTGGTTTGCTTGAGAAAGAAAATGAGGGGGGTATTTATATATAAATATTTGGTTTTGATGCTCAAGAATGATCTGTGTGGGATTTCATTTTATCAGCTTACCACTCTGCTGCTTTCACTGTATTTGTGTTTCATTTCCATGCCTCAGGGAGGGAGATGCCCGACAACTGTAGGCATTAGCCCAGTGCTACCTCTGCCAGCTCTGCTACTTCCCCAGACCCCTCTGCATTCCTGAATTCTTCCCCCTGGTGCAGTCTTTTCCTTTCCTTTCATTCACTCCAGTACAGAAAGTGAGCAACAGTCTGCTTCCCAGACATCAGATGATCTACTTTCTTTGCCTTTTAAAACACTGTTGAACTTGTGCTCTCTCCACTGGAACAGTTTATTCTTACATCAAGAAAGATGAGCAAGCCCGCAGGCCTTGGGAGGATACATGCCTGAACTCTGAAAAATGTCTACTTTCTTTCTGCTCTCCTCCTTAGAAATAAAACATCAAGCTGCTAGGCCCCCATACCTGGTGTCATTTTGACATGTTTATTCTTACTTCATAAAATTTTCCGAGTACCAGTAGGTGTCACTGCAGTTAAAAGAAAGTTCCTGGGGGATTTTCACCATAAATACAGATGATAAACCATTGATACTTCTAATACTACTCCCAATTATTTTTTATTTGGCAGATCAAATCTTTGAAAGGATGAATTATGCCTCAGGAAGGAATTTAGGCTCAGGTTATTAACTTATTCTGAAAATCAAGCTGTTAGAAATTTCCCAGCAAAATGTTTGGTTTTTTTTTTTATTGTAAAGAAAGAAACTGATTTGTTGAAACAGTTTGTTGAAGTGTGATGCTCTAATGAAAAGGTTGTTATATAAACCAAACACACGCCGTTTCCTCCAAGGTACAGTAGAGTCTGCTCAACATTAGAAGAACATCAAGAAGATCTAAGGCCAAAATACTTCAAGCACTTTTGGTAAGGGGTACACTTTAAATGCAGAGGACTGGGTGATCTGGGGAGTGCTCCCTTGCTTTACAGACAGTACTTGAACCCATGTGGTGGAACAGGAGAAGAGGAGAAGTCTCAGCAGTATAGATGAGCTAAAAGAGCATCTTTCCCTTCAACTCTGATTGTGATACCTTTGGAAGGAAGAACACTTCATGGGAAAGGATAGTGTCATAGTTACAGCTCAGAGCTGTATATTTAGCTTCTCTTTGCAGTTCTGCCAGTGCCTTTTTCTTTGATAATGAGAACTTGTTACCTCCATACTGCATTGTTCTCATCTTCAGAATGAGGATAATACCTACCTCAAGGAACCCATGAAAATAAATGGGTTAACCTTTTTAAAGGAATATGAGATCTCAATGCATCATGTAAGTGCAAAACATTACTGCTTCTCAATGCATCATGTAAGTGATTACTGCTTCTCCCACTCCCCAGCTACAGAAAGTTGCGTTGAGAACTCTGTGAAAAAATCTTTCTCATTTCTCCTCGTGAATTTTTGTGCAGATTTGATGTCTTAGGGGGTGTGTGTGGATATAATACTCTGTAATGACATGAGGACATTTCGAAGTTGCTAGTAAAAAGAGGCAGACCTATCTATCCCATATTAGGCAATATCTTGAGAGCTGGCACGCTGGAAATCGAGATCTCTCTTAAGGGCTCTATTCTGACTGAACATGCCAAAGGATTTGAACTTCTCTCTACATTTCACTCAATGTGTTTACCTTTCTGTAGGCTATTACTGAAACAGATATTTGAACCCTGGAATGGTAGATTAAAAGCTAAATCAAATGCTATTGAATAAATCTCTGTGTTTCTTTTAGTCACTCCTATTGGAGATACTCCACTTCATACGGATAACTACATTATCTGTTTGGAGAGAGCACAAGGGGAGATGACTTAATAGTCCAGAGAGCAGAAAACCTGCTGGGTATGTGGGAGTGTGAGGTTTAGATCCATGGGCTGAAATAAGCCAAGCAAGAACGTTATGGCTGGATTCTTACTCCCACATGCCTGACTGAAACTCTTTTAAGGTCAGTGAACATCTGTCTTCTGTCTGAGCTTGACCAGATAAACCTTGTCCTTTAAAAGTAGCAGGAGTGCTTCTCAGTAATACTTTTCTATTTTGAAATATCAACAGTTTCTGACAAACAATTATTTAAGCACAAAATTGTCTGCCAGTTCTACTTCAAACCTAGTCTGCAATGAGAAAGCTCAATGGTAGAACATACAGGGAGTGCCTCGCTGAACAAGAAGAACATTTGTTTAAATAATTCTTTCTCTTGCCCAATATCAGCAGTGTTAGAGGTTCCTAGTGTGTGGACCGGGGATCATCGTGGAATCATGTTATCCTTTAAAACCAATGAACACATCATTTTTGTCCGACTGTATTTCTGTGAGCGGCAATCACTTACCCCCAGGGACCTGCTTTTCAGTTAGAGGGTATGAACCGTACCCATTGCTGCAGAGAAATTGCTGAGGGAGAAAGGATGTGGTCCACGGACAGAGATGTGGATTTTGCTGGTAGTATTTTACTGTTACGTGCCTCACGCTGTAGTCGTGTAAATACATGGGCACAGAGGGAAGGAAATCATTAGGCAGACCAGCATGAACCATGGAATAGCTGTGTGCTTCACACAAGTGGGTATTTGACTGGTAAATCTAAGTAGGATTTGTACTGGCTATGAAATTAGACTGTTGCCAGACTTGGGCTAATAGAGGAAAAAGGGCAAGACAGAATACACCTACTCAAGGCAAAAGAGGAAGAAAAAAAGCTATTGCAAAGAGCAGTGGATGTAAGAACTGATACTGTGCTTAAGGTCAGACTTGGCTGCAGCGGCTGCCAAGCTGTTGGAAGGTGTTGCAGAAGTCGTGGAACGACAGAAACTGTCGTTGTCTCTGTACCATCTCCTGTCTTCTCAGCAGAAAGAATCTTTGCTCCTACTAATATAAAATAGGTCCTGCATTGTTTCTGAGACAAAACAGCACTACCAAATAACAGTTAAATTAACTTAAAAATCCAACTCAAGGCAAATGAATGAGTAGTTTATGTGGAGACTACAATTTCATGAAGTCACCAGAAAGAATTTCAGAGAGTTCAGTAGGTGCTGAATCAGGCCCTGAGCAGAAAGGAAGGTATGACCCTGTTTTATGGGCTTCAATAAAGCCACAGCTGTTGGGTTATAACACCTTACTAATGGTATCTTACTTTGCAGCTGAAGGAGGCTGGGAATGTAGTGGCACAGACGTTAATGCCCTAAAGATACCATTGGGTAGACACTACAGAGATAGTGTAGACACACCTACGGATCCTCCTGTTCTAGTCTGGATCAGGAGTGAGTTTGTGAATTCCAACGCTGTCCTCAGAGTTCACCCTGTGGAGTGGTCTTGGAGCCTCCAGAGTGGAATTTGGTTTTTATGAAAGTAAAGTGATAGAAATGCTGCAGGAAGATGACCCGCACTCCAGACACCAATGGGTGTTGAACAAGTGGGATCAGATTAGATCAAGTTTTCAGCAAAACCTTTAAACTGGATGTGGACATCATATTCTTGTCATCAGCTCTTCTACCTCCTAGATTATCTCCTTTTGAAACACACTACCTGCCTAGCTTAAATGACTTAAATTCAGCAATTTGACATCAATCCATGAGATGCTTGCAGAAAAGACTGGAACACCTACGCGTGCCTCAAGTTCTGTGTGAAGTCAGCCTGCATTACCCTTTTATTTGTGTATCTGGTCTCTATTTGTGGCATACGGAAGCAAACATTCCTTATCACCTCTTATTTTTCTCTGTGTTTATTTATGTTACAGTAGCATCTGTAACCTAGATGACAATGTTTTCTGTCACATCTTTTCCAAGCGCTTCAGAAGTACATCCTGCTACTTCCTTCATCGTCTGGTGGGTGCTGCTTTTGTCATTGTAAGATTCATTCATTAAGAACAATTTGAATGACTAACACCTACTAGCTTCAGTGATTCATCAGCAGTAGTCTCCATAAGTCTGCCTTCCAGAAATCAGCCTTTTATTCTCTAGGCTGATTCAGACAACAATTAGCTGGCAAAGCAGTAAGGCCAAGAACATAGGTCTGAGGAAAGCGGTACCCTGACAGTCAAAATTAATGTAGAAGACAACTGTGGCACTTGAGAAAATAAGACTTGGGGGATGATGATATCTGTGTAAGGAGCCTGCTGCTCGGTGCTCTGACAAATGGAGTAAGATATTCCCATTCTATTAAAAAATATATAAATCATGACTGATTTTCATTTTTTATTAATGGTCAGAAGGAATTTGCCACGTGAAGGCAAATATAGCTATAAAGATGTTGAATTCAAGCAGTTAATTCAAGGGTACAAATACTTTATACGTCAAAGATTTTCCTAGCTTTGCATTCAATCCCCCTTTTGTTTTGCACCGTGTTGCCAGAGCTTGAGGCACAGTTCGTATAAAACTCCAACTTCACCGAAACGTAGGGAAGCCAGTGCAAATCTTTCTGCTGACTTCAGTTGGTGTAGGAGGAATAATAGGAGACATACTGTGGCCCTTCTTTTACCTATATTTTCAGTAGTTGTCCTTCTAAGTGGTAGGATATATCCTTCTCACCGTAGCAGGATAATAATAAGCACTACTTCGCAAGAGCTACTTCACAGGCTGAACCTCCTTGGGGAATGAAAGGCGAGAAAGAAAATTCAAGTTGTGGGAAAATCAGAGTGAACTAACTGATAGAGCAGGTCAGAAATAAAGATCCTACCTATGCTCTGACTCCCGGTTTCCCAGTTGTGAGAAAAGAGGAATATCTCCAGAAAATCGAGTTTATTTTTAACTCCAGCTTGTGTTTTTTTGAGATCCCTTGTTCGTTTCTGTATTCCCGAAGGGATGGGAACTATTCTGCTGGACCTCTTGTAATGAGAACACAATGTAAAGCAGCACCTGATAGTAGTGCTTCGGTGGCCTGAATGCGTAAAAAGGCCAGTTACATTGATGCTGGAATTAGGCATGGTTTTCCGGACCTTTTACATTCTCTGGAGACACAAAGTTGTTTTTTTTTCTGGAGAGGATACATAAGAAGTAAAACCCTAGTTAGAGTTGGAAGCGATGCTAAAGACAAGCTCTTCAATCAGGTCTTTTAAAACTGATGTAACTATGATGAAGAAGATAACAGAAGGAGCTGTTACCAGTTTCCTTGAAGAGACACCAAAGCTTATAAATATGCAATGAATCCATAAAAAAATATGAGATGTTAGCTTTGTTAACAGGAACGTTACTAGTCTTTTGCAAAGACAGAGCTCAAAGCACTGAAAATAAGGAAAGTATATCATCCTTCCACCCATACCACTGCGCGATCTGGACGTGACTTTAGAGGAGATCACTTGCCTGGTGTTGAATCCAGTGGCTCTTAGACTTTGAAAAGAGTCTATGGATATGACATATCTGTGTGCTAAGGTGGGATTACTTCAGCAAGCCTGAGTTATGTTCTGTACCTGCTGTTCTGCTCCTGGGAACTGTGAGCAGGAACAGACGGTGACTCAACAGCCTTTTCAAGATACTGTTCACAGTAACACTGCATGACATAAGAAAACAGCAATAAAATAATCCATTCTCTATATGCTGTAATCTTCCTACACATAATTTAGCACACTCCAGTTGTTAGGCAAACACAGCTGTCTTCTTCAGACCTCCTCTGCCCCGCCTCTCTGTACCAGGGGAAGCTGCAATACTTTCGTGACTGAACTTTAATCCTGAGCTCAGTTATCGACACACCTGCCGACATACTAAATTTGTATCCAGATTTGCCATGTCAGCCACCACAAAGCCCAGACATATGGATTCAGTCAGGGTCTCCATCTCGGCTCGATGCCAGAAAGTAAACAACTGAGGTCTGCTGGACCTGCTGGACCTCAGTGAGCACTTCTAGCCCATTTCAAGAAGAGCTTTTTGTCTACCCCTTCAGGTGTCAGCAGAGCAGGGAGAAACATTTGTATCTCTCCACACTTGTTTCAGCTCCAGCAGCCTCTATTCCCAGTGACAGGGCAATGAGCTAAAATATAAGAAGTGATAGCTGGTGTAACTCTTGCTTCCTTCAACAGATTCCTACATTCTGTGATTGTAGTGAGCCTGTTGACTTGGGCCTGGCATCTGCTTCCTCACATCCAGATGAGGAGGATGGTGGATCAGTGTCATGGCTTAAATACTGGCTCACTTTCCCCAGTAAACTCACGCCCATCCTAAACTGGGGCATTTCCCGTAAGGATGCTCTGACTCAGCATTGCACTTCTGCGACAGCTCGGATTCTCATTCAGTCTCCTGAAGCAGCTGCTGTCTCAGGAAGTACCTTTGTCTTTCTTTCCCAAAAATCTACTCTCTTGAGGAGACTTTTGAACCTGAGGACCAAGATGTTGAGATCTCTGGTTTCATTTTCCTGGGAAAAGGCAGTCAGGTGTACATTTTCCCATTGGTCTCTCGGATATTAAGTATGGGTAAGGTGGGGCTTTTTTTACAGGAATGTTGTATCTCTAAATGTTTGCTTTGGCTTTTTTTGCTTGTTTGTTTTGTGGTTTGGGTTTTTTTTATGTGTATGTGGTTTGTTTGTTTGTTTGTGGTGAGTGGTTTTGTTTTCTTTGTTGGTTTTCTTTTTTTTCTTCTTTTTTTCCTTTTTTTTCCTTTTTGGTATTTTTTATTATATTTTTTCTTTTTTGTGCTTTTTATTATATTTTTTCTTTCTTTTTTTTTCTTTTTTTCTCTTTTCTTTTCTTTTCTTTTCTTTTCTTTTCTTTTCTTTTCTTTTCTTTTCTTTTCTTTTCTTTTCTT
>JAAGNO010002234.1:8799-33546 GCA_033439905.1 Ceryle rudis
TTATCCACTGAATTGTCCATCCATCAAACCCATATTTCACCAGCTTGGAGACCAGAATGTCATGCAGGACAGTGTCAGAGGCTTTGCTCATCTTCTCTGTACATACCCTATTTCAGCATGAAGAGGTAAAACTGGTGTTATGTGCTGTAAGATCACATGCATGGGCAGACCTGGGAGGCTGGCCACAGGAGCTATTATCAAGTCTACAGGGTTTACATGTCCCTTGGGACTGACTGCAGTATCAAACAAAATTTATTTGTATAAAGGCATTAATTACTTACATAGCAGTACAAGGACTAAGCATCAGATCTGAGGTTTTTGAGGAGGGGGCTTCACCCTAGGTGGGCTCCTAGGATCTGTGATGAGGGTTCTACATTATAATAACATTTGAAAATGTTACCCAGTAGCTTCATCTAGTCCAACTTTTCCAGGTGTTGTTAGGCTCAGTCAAAGCTTCAGTATGTTTGTTCCTTTTTTTATAAAAAGTGAGAAATACTGAGGCCTGAGATGTTTTAACAGGCATTGTGGACTGCAACTGATGGAGCTAAGGGAGAATTTTCTGCTTTTATGTCTTATAGAACAAAACACATCATAATACGGTTCAGTGCTGTGTGATTTATTGCTTAGTGCTTTGTCCATAGCAGGAATGTACCTATGTTGTGATTAGGAAAAAAAAAAAAAAGTCTGTTTTTATTTAAGAGTTTTCCTAATTATCCTAAAATTGTTCAGCTCTGATCAGCAAAGAAGTAACTTAGTTTACCAGTTCTCTGTTATTTAAATCTGAAATATGTAAAATATGTGTGCTAAGCATTTTTCTCTTCAATCTGTCCTCATACAGAAGCACTGCAGCTGGGCAGAGCACTCCCAGCTCTGTCAACAGTAGTGTTACCATTGCTTCAGTGGGAACAAGGCTGAGCTCATAAATCCAGGGTGAAGACATTTCTGTTTCTTCCCTCTGTTCTTGGTAGTGTTTTTGTTCTCCATCCAATATCATGCTTAGTCACCATCAGCAGGTAGATTGTGTAATATCCATTCATAGACAAGTGTACTGAAAACAGTTCCCTAGGTCGAGGTCATAGCTTAGCTCCTAAAGGAAAAATATGGTCCTAAAAGAGAACTGCAGTGGGAAGACTGTTCTGAACTTACAAACATATTCAGTGTTCTGTTTGAAAGCCAGGACAAGAGCAAGAGTTAAGAAACTCTTGCAACCCTGATTCACATTCAGCCATGCAGAAAAAGGGCTTTTTATTTTGAAAACCATGATGCCTTAGGGGCTATCTTCTTGTAAAAATCTGATGCCTGTAGTACCTAATCTTTTACAGCTTCAGCACCTGTAATCTTTACTTAAGGTCACTAATAACTAGAGAGGCCTATTTTGTGGAGGTGTTGGACTCTTTGTCTCTCTAAATTCATAAAATCATATAATCATTCAGGGTGGAAAAGACCCTTGTGATCATCAAGTCCAACCATTAACCCTACTCTATAAAGTTCACCCCTTAAACCATGTCCCTCAACACCACATCTAAACAAGCCTTAACCTCATCCAGGGATGGTGACTCAACCACTTCCCTGGGCAGCCTATTCCAGTGTCCAGTGACTATGTCCAGTAACTACTCTTTTTGTCAAAAATTTTTCCCTGATGTCCATTCTAAACCTATCCTGTTGCAGCTTGAATCCATTCCCTCTTGTTCTATCACTAATTACCTGTGAGAAGAGTCCAGCACCAACCTCTCTACAATGTCCTTTCAGGTTGTTGTAGAGAGTGATAAGTTGTGGGGGTTTTTATATATATATATACTGTGGTGATACTGAAATGTAAATATGCATAAAGGACCTTTGCAGATGGAGAGTTGCTAACCGAACAGTAGTTCACCATTCTTGCCACTAGAAGATGAACATTAAACAACACAAACTGTACACTACTAGTGCTTCCCTCAAATACTATTCTTTTCGAAGTGTATAGTATAACAGAAAACTAGCTGCATCATTAAACATTAAACTCCAATTGACTTGGGAGTCTATTAGAGAAACAAATCAAAGTACAAACCCTGTAAAAAAAGAGATTTTAGTGTGGGGTTGGTTTTTTTTTTTTTCATTTTGCCCCAGTGGATGTACTTACATGTGAAGTGCAATAATAGCAGTGTAGTTTTCTATGTGTAGTTTGATATATGTAGTTTCATATTCCCTAACATCCTGGCTTTTAAAAATTAGAGACAAGAGTTTCTTTGGGAACATCATTCACCAGGGAATAATGTGTACTTTAGTGCTCTATAGGTCTGATTGAAGTCCCTTTGTATTCTAACCTATAATTAACAATAATACTGTTGGTGTAGAGTATGAGACACATTTCAGAACACCCCTTAAGCACCAGTTAATTCTAATAACATTTTCTCATGAAAGGCTATTGGAGCAATGTCGTGAGTTCTGCAAATTCATAAGGACCTAAATCACCGTGACATAAATGCTATAGTATTTTCTATTTCTTCATAAACATTCCAGAGTGAGGAAAGTGTCTTCCAAAGTCCTGAAAGCCCTTAGGTTTTTTTTTTCGTTTGTCTGCCTGATACAGCTTTAGGACTTTCAAATACCTAGTCAAAGTAAATTCTGTGTTATCACTCTGGGCAATTTGTTTCCCTCCACTGAGAAGAGTCTCTGGGATTTTACCGACACCAACTAGTTCCATGAATTTGACAGTGTGGCAGCCTTGTTCCCTGGAAAACTTTCCCAGTATTTACTGTGTTGTGAATCTTAGAAAGCTTTGTATTGCACTTGGCACAAATCCAAGGACTTCTTAGATGTTAGGCAGCCATATTCCCTGAATTCCTTTTGCATTTGATGTAGCTTGAAGCAGGGCCTGAGAAGGACTTTCCCAGCAAATACATCCCTGGCCTACTAAGGGCTGCAACTTGGTCCAATTGGCCTTTAATAACCTTTTCACTTAGTCTAGCATTAGAGGTCAACCTAAGTAGACAAAGGCACTCAGGGGTAGGACAGCCAAGTCTGAGTTTTGGCAGAAAACTTTGGATATAAGAGAGTATCAGATCAGGTATCAGACGGACAAGGAATCCAGCAGTGAAGAACAGTCATGGAAGACAGAACACTTCTGCATCTTGTAAGGAAGGAAGCCACTAGAGGTCAGATCGGAGAAAACATTAGATAGAGACATCTGAATACCAAGGAACTGAATAGGCTCAGGCAGGAGCAAGGAGTGACTTTGAGAGGTGATTGGGAGAGAAGAAGGCAGAAGCAGTATCAAGACTGTCTGAGACCAGGATGAGAAGTCTGAAGAAGGAACAAGGGGAACTGGATATCTGGGAAGGTACAAATAAACAAGAGAGAGAACTGGGTCATTTGGATTAAGCATTGGATCATGTGGCCAGACTAATCTGTGCTTCTCCCAGGGGTAGAGGAGGGTTTTAGACTAACATTGCACTTGCCTGATCTTAGTTCAGCCCCTGGCACAAATCATAGAAGCTGATGAAATGCCTGCAAGCTCAAGGGGAATTGCAGCACATCTGCAATCATGCCTATTTTATCTCAAAAGCAGCTTGGGATCTACATCAGCCAGGAACTTCCTAGTTGCCAGAGGAACCTGGGGAGGCCTGAATAGCAGCCTGAGTAACACACACAAACAAATACCAGAACATTAACTGAACATCAAATCAAGTGAATGTGAATTGGCTGGTGAAATGAAGGGCAACATTGCCCCACTGCCTGGCTATTGCAGAAAGCCTTGTCTGAGGACAAATATGTTCTCCTGAGAAAGTCTAAAGGATTTCATTTCAGGACTCATTAGCAAAAACATCCTAATTCCTTTTAAATCCTGAGAGAGGCTGTAAAACCACAACTCCACTCTTGTATTTTTTAGCATAACACAGCTGCTGTTGGTTAGTCTGTCTCATAATGTTGGCTTGTGACATGCTTCTGCTTCTCTGCCATCTTGGACATGAGATATTACACGTTTCAGTGTATGAGAGTGAAATGCAAAAGATCCCCTTGGCTCCAACCTTAATTTACAGATTCTTTTGAACAGGACCCCTTTTTTTTGGGGTAATTAGGTAAATGCCTGGGACAGGGTGCAAAACCCATACTGCCAGGAAAGTGCATGTGCTAACGGCACAAGTACACGGATTTGTTACTATGTGCACATGGTAAATCTGCTTTGGATCCCTGCTGCTGGCACCCTGTAGATCACTTAGAAGTGTTAAATTCTGCCTAAAGTTTAAGTAGCAGACAGCTGTAGGAACTAACATGATCATTATGCTTTTTGCATCGCTTTTTGTCTTGTGAATCAGAAAGAGCTGCTATGAGATAAACTGCCATTTTGCTGATACAGCTGTCAGGGAATACACCTTTCTTACTCCCCATGCAGCAACTCCAGAGAGAAACAGAAAATCCATACCCCCTCAAAGCATACAGATGAGCATTAAGGATCTCCAATGCAACAGCAAGGTGCACTTACAATCCAGAGCTGGGGAAAACTCATTTTTGAGACAAAACTTCAAAACAGTTATTAATTAGTAATCTCTACAGGGTGACCTCCCTCCTTGGTGCCTCTCACTATTTCCTCATCTCCCCAGCTAGCAGCAAAAACATTCCCGATTGCATCAGTTTTGATTACTCTTTAGATGAGGAGATTCCCCTTTGTCTAACCAGGATTACACTGTGTGGCCACTAGGACTTTATCACTTATGGAACTTCAACAACCCTAGAAGATTTGTACACTACACAAGAGCATGGTCAGAAAGAGCTGTGGCAGGATAAAGGATGTTTCTGAGACAGTTCTCCCTCCCTTCTTTGTTCCAGGCCTTCAGACAGTATAAATTAATATTGGATCTCATGTAGAGACACTTCTAAATTTGTACCAAACTCCTCCTAGATTTAAAAGGCAAAAAGAATCACAAATCAAAGAAACAACAACAACAAAAAAGAACATTTTGGAAGGAAAGAGGAAGTCTAACAGGCCCTGTAGTCAGGTGTGTGATTTATTGGAACCAGTTATTCCCACAAGAGGGATGTGATAGTATTAATTCTAAAGGTAGTCTAATCAAGCTTCTTCAATTGTCAGTTCATGTTCAGTTGCTTCCTCAATGTTTTTAAGTTGACGCAGAACCCATTCTCTTTGTTTCTTTCTCTGTTATAGAAAAGAAAATATTATTTAGTCAACTTAATCCATTCAGATGTCACCTGCTTTAAAAACCAAACAAAAAGACAACATACACAAAAGGCATTATGAACCTAACCGGACATTGGCTAAGTTTCCCATTTGTTTTAAGCTAAGAAGTCTTTACTCTCAGAGAGGGCAAGTTTTCCTGAGTTTTCAACACAGAATCACAGAATGTCAGGGTCCAGAAGGGACCTCAAAAGATCATCTAGTCCAACCCACCTGCCAGAGCAGGATGACCTATACCAGATCACACAGGAATGCATCCAGGGGGGTTTTGAATATCTCCAGAGAGGGAGAATCCACAACCTCCTGGGCAGCCTGTTCCAGTGCTATGTCACCCTCACAGTGAAAAATTTCCTCCTCATGTTTAAATGGAACTTCCTATGCCTCAGCTTCCACCCACTGCCCCTTGTCCTCTCATCAGGCATCACCGAGAAGAGCCTGGCTCCATCCTCCTAGCTATACATACATAAACTATACGGTACAGGAGTAAAACCAAACCAGAACAGAATTTGATAGCTTCAGACTGACAAGACAGCCTTCAGAGTCTAACTCTGCTGCTTCACTGTCCTTTCTATGGGTAGTCCACAGGGCCCTTGCCAATAATCAAAGTTCTAGGAATTTAGGTCCTCACACTTCACAGAACAGAAAAATAAATACCTGCATAAGGTCTATCAATCTAAGCTTTCCCAAGGAAACCCTACACTAATGGAAGGATGGCACGCAATGTGCCATTTACAATGGCTAGCATTCTTTTTACAAAGTACTATTTGGATTAAACAAGGAAAGAAGTAAATTATGTTTCTCCAGCTTTATTTAACTTGCCAATGTTACAAAGCTTAATTTAAATCACTGATTTCTTCCATCAT
The DNA here is from genome assembly GCA_033439905.1 of Ceryle rudis. Taxonomy (NCBI): domain Eukaryota; kingdom Metazoa; phylum Chordata; class Aves; order Coraciiformes; family Cerylidae; genus Ceryle; species Ceryle rudis. The sequence goes on from JAAGNO010002234.1 coordinate 14,836, forward strand.
TTCTGCTAAAGAAATGATACATATTTTTAAAAATTTACACAACTAGTCATGCAAGCTCACAAGCTGAAGAAGTTGTTTGGAAGACTGTAATTGGGAGTGTAGCGTGTTATGACACAATTCATAAATATATGTTCTCACTGATAACTTGGACATATTCTGTATTAAAATACTCTACTAGAATGACCCATATATATTCAACACTGGTAGGAAACTGTATAGCTTAGCTATTTCATAACTAAGGGAAAGCCATTACCACAAGAGTTTTATCAGTTTTCTTCTTTCTGGCTTTCACTATAGGGACATCTTTTATCCCAGGTATTCCAGTAACAAGCCATGAAGGTCCACTCTTGGGAGGTACTGCAGGCTCCTCAGATGCTTTGATGGCAGCTTGAGTTTCCACATTTGGGAGGACCTTGACACTTGGCTCTTCATTTGATTCATCAGAGCCCAACACTGTGGAAAGCCTCCTTCTAGAAAATACAACCTGGGAGCTTTGATTTATCTCTTTGTTTAATTCTTGAGAGTCAAACACTGTTGAAAGCCTTTCTGGGGACATATGAGGGATGTATGCTTCAACACGCACTGATACTTGAGATAGTGATCTACTTAAATTTGATTTTAGCATTGGAGATCCATAAACTCTCTTACTGTCATCTTGGTCCTTGATTGACTGATTTGTCAGATCAGAAAGAGATGGAATTGTTTTTGAAAGCATTGAGTCCACTGGAGTGCTGTGTTTCACCATTCTTTTTCTCAGAGATCTTTTAACATTCAGAAAAGAATCTTCCTCCTCTGACATCTTGAAGTCAGGTTTATTGCCTTAAGAAAATAAGAGGACAAAATTGTGTCATTGCTCACATAGTGACAGATACAATGTAAGGTGTTCATCTGCTGCAAAAACAAATCTGAGGTGTTCCTATTTTCATGTCTGCGTTCTGTCTTTACACGGCATTTATCCTTTGCATAGATCAGTGTTCTTCAAAGAGCCATGCTGAAAACAACATTATAAGACAGCTTGTCTCACACACACCCACACGCACCCACACACCATTTACTCCCATACCAGCCCTCTGCATGGGGAGCTCCACATAATGCTAGAATGTTTCAAAGATATCTCATTAACTGCAGCAACATTCAGACAGTCTTGTCTCCTTCAGAGTATAAATATAATATACTTTCAGGGTTGCAGCTGTTAATACTGGGTAGGTAGATGAAAACTTTTATATGCTAGAGGGATTAGCAAAAATTTGACTGTTCTAGAGAGATGTGCAGAATTCCAGATTCAAGAAAGCATCTCTTAGCCCAGTTGCCATTTTACTTCTCTTATTTCCTCAATAGGGGCTTATAAACTTCTGATATCCTCTTACTTACTTGACATTTAACTTACTTCTGCTGATCCTAAACTTTGACCCTAAAACAACTGTGCTTTTTGAAAGTCTATTTTTAACTTAGTTTACAAGGACAAGGTTGTTTTTGTTAGTCGTAGTTCCCCTACGCATTTGCCAGCCCCCAACAAAAAGGAACTTGACTTCTTACACATGGAAAAGTCTAAGATAAATATATCCAGGTTAAGCTATATTTAAGATAAATACCTTACTGAAAGTACTTAGCTGCTCACCTAATTATCTGTTGAACTCTTTGCTTTCCTATGGCAATTCAGATATTGAAAGCAGGTTGATTGCATGAAACTCAAAGGGGCAATACATTTTAACTGCCCATATTCCCAGACCTATAGATCTAAGGCCTTGGCAGGGGTGGGCAGGGACAGGGGCAACAGGACTACTCTCCTTTCCTTGTCAATACTTTGCACCTGTTTAGAGTCTGAATTAGCAGACTTTCACATCCACTGAGTCTTCAATACAGCAATGATCAGGTGGTGTTTTTTTTGTTTCATTTCTTTTTTTTTTTTTTGTTTCGTTGTTGGCTTTTTTTTTTTTTATTGCTTAGAAGGGGCGTGGTGTAGGTGGAAAGAAAACCAATTATCACTTTTATCTGGATACCCTATCTTGGGTGACACATTATAAGCAGCACTCAGCCTACAGACATTGCCTGTTTCCTTTCCTGTTCAGACAGATTGTTTTCCCTTAGTCTTTGTCATAGAAGCTTACCAGCAATAAGGATGCATGACTAAACTTAGAGAGGAAATAATGAGTTTATAACCACTCCCCTGCCCCCAACCCCATTGTCAGCTATACATTTTGATGCCTTCCCTTTACTCATTAAAGGTTAGATGGTCATTTAAAAGGTTGTTTGTTTTTTTTTTTTTATTTTAAACTTCATTTTTAAGGAATTTTTCAGCCAGTGCTTCTGAGAAAAACAACAAAATGTTTGGGGTTTTTTTTTTTCCTTCACACTTTTCCTGTGCTATAGAGATATACACAAGCAACAAACTTTTGCTGTTCAGTTGCTTTAATAACATCATTATAAATAAAGAAGGGAAGAAGTCTAAAAGCAACAAAGACAAACCATTTAAGAATGTCAGAGTCTATCACAGAGAAAATATCCTGCAGCAACTTTGACAAAAAGTATACAGACTTAGACCTACCACTTTCTATATGATGTCTTCCTGTGTTTCTCAAGGTGATCTGGCTTCAGCTGCTACTTCACTTCTTATAGTCCTGCTAGCCTCCCAGCATCCTTTGCTGCACAGACTCCTTAAATCACACATTTAGCATTTTTTTTTTTAGGAATTTCAGCAGTGCTGCTAACCTATTAAACTACTAAAAAGAAAACTAGGATGAATTAATCATAGGAAAATGATCTAGCCAACTTATCTATGGGATGTGTTTTTTATTATATACTATCTGATGCTTGCTGCCTGTTTCAATTACAATACATCTAGTGGTTGACTGACTTCACAGGGCTGCTTAAGGCACATTGAAGATCTGTCATAAGATGGATATACATTGATGGATGGATGGATGGATGTTGATAGAATGTGTATGTTCCCATCCCAGAAACCCATCATGGTAGGGGATGGAAAGGACCTCTGGAAATCATCTTGTCCTGATTTTATTTTCTCACTGCTTCTCTTGAACAAAAATAAATGAGAAATCAAGTGTTAAATCTGCCATGAAAAAACTCTTCTTTTAGGAAAACAGGTAGTCACAATAAACTAAAGATTATTTTACTGCAGTCTGAATTTCACAGTGTTTGCAGCTTTATCCTTTGTGGGAATGGCAACGTTTTATCTTGAAGCATGTTGTTTCAAAATATCAGCTCTTAGATGAGAATTTCATTGACCTGAAATGCTATAGTTCTGGTTAATGACTTTTTGTTGACAGAGAAAAGCAGTTGGACTGCACTAGCCCTGCCGAATTGTAAGTCAGCTTGGTAGCGGGTGACAGTAAACAGCTGCTGTCACAACACTACAGAGCAAGCCCAGGCATGAGGGAGCATGTGCTCAAACATTGGGGTAGCCCCTTTTGACATGACCTGTGGAACTTTAAAACCTAAGGTGATAAGCCCTAATTTCAGGGCTTTATGTGGGTGACCTGAGGTTGTAGAGTCTACCCAGTGCAGACAGAGAAGCAAAAGGCTGAGCTTACTGGGATTTGAACTTCTAGTTCCAGGCAGTCTGGGCATTTCAAACCTAATCATAGACCACAGTCTCTTGTTGCATTAATAATTGCACTATGAATAGAGAATTGGAGCTACCAGTTCAATATTTAGGAATGACAGTCTGTCAGTATATGAGGAAAGTTGCAAGGTTTAAATTATGTGCCCCTAAGGAACTGAAAGAGAGCTTGAGAAATGGAAGCACTTTACAATCACATGGACTGCACGAGTAAACATCCTGGAAATAAATAGTCTGTCCAGGATAAGCTATTTAAACTCCCAGGGGAGGTTTCTACAGGAATATTTTGAGAGCTAGACAAAAACTATTTTGAGATATTTGTGTCTGGGCAAAAAAAAGAAAAATAAAAAATTCTCAGTCCTTTATAAGCATAGAGTAGGCTTCACCAATCCTTACCTCATTTTGAGTATTAGTTAATTTTCAAACTAGTGGTCTTGTGGCTTGGTGAGCAAACCCACCAGGTCAGCCATACTGTACCTTGCAGAGCTTGGCAAGACAGTTCCCTATATAGCACAGAGCAGAAAGTGATGTCTTGACATAGTATTGCAATGTTTGCACTGTCCTTCTGTGTCCGTGAGACATAATATTGCCTCTCTTAGCAAGGCAGTGAGGCAAACTAGGCTGTGCAGCATGAACCTCCATGAGAAGCTTTTTAGTGGGTCTGAGCAAGATTGACATAGTTTCCCTGGACCTCTTCAAAAGCTCCTGGCCTTGGCTCCTGGCTTGTGTTTTTCCCTCCTCATTATGCTTGCCCTTACTTTCTAGTATATCTTTTCATGGTATCTCCAAGTCCAATAGTTCTGTGTGTAGCTGCATCATCTTTATGCCTACCTTACATGGTCTCTTAGAAAAAAACAAACAAGCTCTTAAAAACTAACCTTCTCCTTTCCCGAAAAGCCATTAGTTGCCATTTCTTCTACTTTCTTGCCAAATGTTCTCAAGATATAACTCAGGAGATTTGCAAATTGTTCTCACTGTTAGCCATGGTTTTTCTTATGTCCTACAGATTTAGCTTTTTATGAAGTTGTGGCAGGATGAGAATAGGAAGGACACAACTACACAGAGATCAGACAGAAAAGAGTCTGAAATTAACGTAAGCATGCAGATCTCAGCAGAACAGCTGCAGTGGTACTACCTTGGCCTTGGTGTGTCTGCAGCCTAGGCATGAAACACCCACATCCTGGCATGAATGGTACCTTGAAGGCTTCTTGCCTCTTTCCAAGAATGACACATACTGTGTCCTGCACTCACACCTAGTCATTATGAACCATTCCTTCACTAAAATTAGAATTTGATTCTAATTTCCATGAGCTGTTCTTCCTATATCTGAGTTTTGTGTATAGGCAAGTCAAACACAAGTGCTCGAAGACTGCTTATCAGCCTGAACTGCTCAGTGAAAATAAGAATGGAACATCTAATTTGTTGACATAAAGGCTGAAACCATCAGGGATCCTCATCATGAACTAACCTGTGCAGAATAGTGCCTCCCTTAGTCTTTCCAGCATTACAGTATAGTGAGGCATGCAAAAGGAGCAGAGACTCTGACGCAGTGAAACGTTAGTTCTTTGGTCAACCACAGACATTAAAATGGAAAGAGTCAAACACTCCCTGTGGACTTAGCCTCTTTAGTTACATAAAACTGCACGGAGGTACCCAGTGGGAATTTTTGAAAGCATCTTAGCACTTTATTTCCAGTTATTTCAGTAGGAGTTACATGCCTGGGCACTACAGAAAATCCTGAGAGCCATGATAGAATATACAATGGGGACATTTTATTAATTTTTTAGTTAGAAGAGATCTACAATAAGCATCAAGTCCAAGGGCTGATTAAAAGTTAAAGCATGTTATTATGGGCACTGGCCAAGTGCTTCTTAAACACTGACAGGCATGGAGCATGCACCACCTCTCTAGGAAACTTCTTCCAGTGTTTGATCACCCTCTTGGTAAAGAAATGCTTCCTAATGTCCATCCTAGACCTCCCCTGGTGCAGCTTTGAACCATTCACACATGTCCTGTCACTAGATCCCAGGGAGAAGAGCTCAGCATCTCCCTCTCCTCTTGCCCTCCTCAGGAAGCTGTAGAGGACAATAATGTTGCCCCTCAATCTCCATTTCTCCAAATGAGGCAAACCCAAAGTCCTTACCTGTGCTTCAGAGGATATGCCTTCCAGCCCTTTTGCCAGTAAAACCTTTGCTGAAAGCCTCACAAACCAAGGAATATATGAATCCTTTGTGGTCTGTTTAATGAGCTTTTCCGTGACTAAAAGGCACTTAATGTACATTTATGAGCTTGCTCTGCAGCAACTTCAAAGGTTTTACCTTTTGGAAGACTATCCACATAGCTGGTAGAATTCTGCTGAATTTGATCACTGGAGAAAAAAAGACAGCATTGTTTATGGCAATAGTATGGAAGTGTTACCTATGAAATTGTTGAAACATCCCATTTTTCAGTGTGTCAATGACCTTTTTTTTCTGTCCAGAGGCAAGGTCAATGTTTTTTTTTGGCTACAGTGTCCAGAAACAGACCTAATTGTGTTATAATTCCCACTCCAACTCCTGTCATAGAAGCATCTCATAAGCAGCCTGAGAGGAAGGGTTTAGGTAATCCTGGACAGATGGTTTGGGGGTTTCATAACCTATCAGAAAAAATTGGTTCTGTACTAGCAAAACACTGAGTGATGACTGGATAGTGTACTTCTTCTATGACTGGATCTGTCCAGCTGGACAACTAATCTGGTATTGCATACTCAAAACCACAATCTTGATATACTAACTGGGTTTTATGGCTGCTTAGAAAGACAAACCCTTATTTAAATGTCTAGATCACCTTCCAAATGATTAATTACAGTTAGAATTTGAGGAACAATGAGTTTGGGTTCTTTGTCCCTGAACCAGTACAAATATTCTTAAATGTTTTCAGTTTAGATGTTATCTCATTAAATTTCACCTAGGTTCACCAATTCTGGGGATTTGAAAGTAATATTCTAACAGCCAATTTTTTTTTTTTTTTTTTAATTACTTCAAGGTAACATTAGGACTGTGTAAACAGAAGCCTTAAGGAACACACCTTTATCCCTTATAGACAACATTAGTGCCACAGCCTTCCTCAGCTCTGTCCTCAGAAGCAGTGTTTGATGTCTATGTGAGAGGAGGATTATATTGCATATATTTAAAGATGCTACTATCTTAAAAACAATTATAAAACCTTAAGGCATTAAAAAAAATTGCCTCTCTTGATTAAACAATGTTGTAATATATAAGTAGTCATTCTAAAATTGTGGAGAATGCCAAACTAAGAAAAGTATCTTTTTTATCCAAAGGTCTTGTGGATTAATATTTGACTTCATAAAGTCTACTTACCTCAGTAGTAAGAAACTAGGTACACTTTAATAGCAGTAGAAGTCATTGACCTTGATAAAATCAATATGCCACCACCTGCCTTTGAAATTACGTCAATCACTCCTCTTCATTATATGCTTATCCACTTCAGTCTTACTAGAGTGCCACAATGTGTTCTATCTGCATGTTGTTTATTCACTAGTCGGTGTCCTATACACTTTCTATGTGTTTCTACACCCCAGAAGTCGATCTGAGTTAATATTCAACTGGGACCTTTCCTAAGTAACTTGCTGTGTGTTTTCTGATATGACGAGCTGCTCCTTTCTAATTATGTTGGCAGTGCTGCTGAGAAGCACATAGTATTATTGCCAAAGTTCAATAAACATACAGAGTAACTATAGAGTTTTGGGGAAAACAGTCAGTGGTGCTTTCATGACCTTTGGCAACAGTATGAGCACAGTTTGGCCAATGCCAAACAAATGTCTAACTTCAAATCTCCCAGCGACCAGAAAATTATGGATTTGCTTTACTTTATTACATCTAATAATAAACAAAAAATGCTATGTTTGTGCAGTGCAGCAGTGTGGCCAGACTGAGTGTAGTCCAGTGCAGGAGGTCAGGCCAGATAAATATCAATGGCTCTTTCTTGTCATATTAGAATCATCCAGATGACTCCCCAGGTGGTCTGAGATGAGGGAATGTTATTGAAGTCATCATAGTCTCACTGACTTGAAGCAGATTATTTTTGATAGGGAAGCTCATCTGCTTCATCTGTGGTGGTGTAGTAATTAATATATTACACTGTCTCTATGAAAGCCCTCACTGGCATCTTCAGACTATGCCTAGTAAATGGAAAGGTAAACATTCATAATAATCATGACTACTTCATCAACAGCTCCTTCTACTTCTTCACTGCTAGCTTGCTATGACTAAATCTAATAACAGTGGGCCAATTTCTGGTTATAAATATAGAAACTGTAAGCCTAAGAGGATCATATTAATGTAATATTAAAATCCAGTTTCTATTCTCTGAGCCTTGAGCCTGAAAACACATGCAAACTATTCCTGCAGTCGATAGCAGAAATAATCTGCATAGTACTGGATGTTTAGGATCAGCCTGGCTGTATCTCAAGATATCCATCCTCAAATGCTCTCTCCACAGTTTAGTGGGTTTAATGAGAGCCAAAATTGTCAGAGACGGTTTCCACTACATGACTCACCAACTATGGCATTTTTTTTCCATAAGAGTGGCCCAAAAGAGAATATGGTTCATTACTGGTACCTGTATAATTGTTTCCTTCCATTGATCATGATGTTCTGCCAGCAGGAACAGTGCATTAGGTGACCCACTGCTCTAGAGAACGGCTGCAAAACTGTAAGGCTTTGACATAGATAAGATGGCAATGCACCAATAATGCCTGGGTGATGTACACAATGTTCTCGTTTTCCATCTCCTCTTCCCTCTATTTCAAATCAACAGTATCCTCTGGTAATAATTCTGGACAAGAATATCAGTTCCTGTCCTTGTTGGTTTATGCTATAGAAAGGCAGTCTCTCTGGAATTTCTCATTCAGAGAATGTCTTTCTATAGCATAAACCACCCACAAATGGAACTGTCGTTCTTGTCCAAAAACATTGCCAGCGGATATGAGCAACCCACCACTGATACTACCACATTCTTGAAGCAAGTGAATTCTCATACTGTGAGATTATGTCTCTGAAGTGATTCAGCTGTGTAATGGGGCATGGCAGAAAAGTGTTTCCAAGTACCTGACCTGAGTCATTAATCCAGAACATACACTATTTCATTAACATATGTGTGTGCATGTACGTATTTTATATACAAGTATATATAGCTCTGTATTTATGTACATAAAATCCCCCAATACAACAAAGGGAGGTTTGTACATTTTAGTATTCAGAGAAAGATTTAAAGTACCCATGAGGCAGAATAAGACCAATAAAAGACGAAGACCAGACTTTCAGTTTATTTACGTACTTTTGACTTTAGTGGAGCTATATTCTGACTGATGCTTATGAAGAGCTGGAACAGTTTTTTTCAGAGGGGAATGAGAAAATAACAAATGGCTACATAAGGCCTCAAACACTTCTTACTGGTGTAAAAGAAAACTAAGAACAGTTCCATCACACTCACTGTCATCACAATAATTCTGTACAACTCACACTGTGCTCTCTAACCTGCAAGAGCTGGGGAGCATTAGTCTAGCATTTGGCATAAACCCCCTTGCATCTGAGTCCAGGCTTTTTCCAACACAAGGGACTCTGCATTTCCAAGTTATGTGAGGGCATATCTGCATGGACAGGCTGACAGACCTGAATGCCTCTGCTTTTGCTCCAAGCTGGCCAGATGAGAGCCTGCTGTGCTTTGGAAGCAGTACAATCAAATTACTTTGGTACTGTGCCCAAGCTTACAGAGTCTTTTGAGAGACATTTACCTGATATAATGTTATCAGTTTTCAAATAAATTTTGTTGACCTATGCAAGTTTTCACTTAGATTGGTTCTGTATCTTGCACAATATAAACTGCCTACACAATCTAGACTCGGCCCAAGTTGGCCAGTTATTTCTGGCTTGTGGAAAGGGAGAGATGAGATTATCTTCTCCGTCTTCCAGTTGTGAACAGCATTTTGTCAGTATTTGCACAAGTTTACTTCTGCTTGCACAATGGATGGAGCACTTGGCCAAGCTGACTTCCACTGTGGCCAATGCAAAAAGTCAACAAGACATAAAGGAGCTGAATTGTTCCCATAAGGTTCTTTAGTTCAAAGCAAATTTGAAAGTAAAATTGCAGGATATCTAGATGCATTTTTTTAGCCTGAAAATTGAGAAGCTGCAGTTGGGCCTTCTGCAAGGCAGCTTAGTATAGAATAATGAATGTAATGATTAAAAAAATAAGAAAACCAAAACAACAATCCCAAACAGCTATTTATTCAAGCAATTTTTTCCTTTATTTTTAATTCAATTCAAGAAATTATAATAGTGCAAACACTCAGTATAAAAGTTGCAATAAGAAATTTACATTCACATTTAACATTTCAGTCCATTCACTTTTTAACATAAAAATAGGACAAATATTCAATTGCTCTTCTCAATTTAACAATCCTGAAAAAGACTGGAAGATAATCTACAATATTCTATTTACATAAAAATAGACCCGTATTATTAATGCAAATCTATCTTTAGAAGTTACCCAGTGTTAAGTTATTGTATTGTACTATGTATATACATACATATATATATAGCATATAGCTATATAGATATAAAAATTATTTATGGGTTCAGTGGGCTACAACAGTTGGAAAAAATGACATTTTGACTTACTAGTTCATTCCTTAAAGTTAGGACATTTTTTTTTTACCTACATGGATGTTTCTATTGTGATACTGTAGGCCTTCTCCTGGCCCCTTTGAAGTCACTGACAACACCCCACTTTACATCAGTGGGAGAGGAACAGACATTACAATAAGGCCTGATCTAACAATTCAACAATCACTGAAGATAATGTTTCCATTAATTTTACTGGGCTGTAAATCAGACTTCTGAAATTCAGATCTTCTGAAACCTCATAGGCCAATTAAATGCAGAGAAGTTTTCTCATTTCCCCCTTGAGAAACAGAATTACACTACTTGATGCAAATATTTTTTTTTTTTTAAATATAGTCAGAATATTCAAGTTAGTTTGGAAGCAATGCAGAATTTGCTGCAAACATCTGCAGGTTAAGCAGTTGGTACGATTCCTCTTGCACGGTCTTCTTACCAAATACTTAAATTCAAACAGCCTTAAAAAACCCCAAGACTGTATCTTTCCTTGGTCTCATTTTTTTTTAATATAGAGTGTAATCCAGACACAGACATGACTGCCCTTGAAATGGGTTTGCACATGTTTTAAAAACTGCTAGGGAAATTGAATTAGGCTACCTGGCTCTTGCTTATCTCTGTCTCTTCTCTGGGGACATGAGCAGAGGCTACTCTGTCTGCAGCTGGTAGGGTCAAGCCTCATTGCCCAGCTTGCTGCCAGCTGCTGGTACCTGCACTACCACCACAGGGTATGTTTATTTGCACTTTCAGGTTTGCTATCACTTGTACTGTTTCCTAATCAGATTATGTCAAAGCTATTTCTTTTCCCCTGAACATCTTTTATATGAAAAATCTGCTTTATGAAAATGTATTTTCTTCTTGAAAAAGGAGGTGATGAGTGATCTACAGAGAGAGATGATAAGCAGGCCTGAGTGGACAGTAACTGCCTGTAACAAAAATGTGATGGCACTGAACAACTGAAGGTAAGTTAAGGGCAGCAGGGGCACTGTTGTATTAAGAAGTAATGTTTTATGGGATGCTGGTCACATTTTTACATCCAAAGAAGAGTTATGTTGTGTAAAGAGGCAGGGAGGCATGCCTAGCTCCATTACCTCTTAGTGCTGTGGCACTTACTATGTTTAAAAATTTCTAGGATGCTTAAAAATATGGGTAAGCCTACAACGGACACTGTGCCATCATGTCTAGTCAGATCAATTTTGATTGCAGAACACACACTCTGTGTAGTTTTTTGCTTTCTATATTAGACTACTGAACATTTCATTATAAAAAGAAGGAATGACATACACTTTAAAATCTTTTCAATTAACAGATCAGAAGAATACTTAACATCTTATTTCTGAGTGGAACCTATGGACATATACCAGAAAGGCAATAATTAACCTCCTGACAGAAGAGAATACAAGGATTAATCAGTAGGATAAACTCCAGACAGATGTAAATTGCAGACCAAGTTTAGTGGTGGGGATTTTAAGAGATGAATCAAATTTGGTTGAATTTTCTTGAAATGGCAAATATATGTATTACCATTATCCACATTTCGTGCACAAATCAATGATTTTCACCCAGACAAACCTATACACAAATATACTGTGGAAAAAATACTTCCAAGAAGAGGTTTTTGTCCTCTGTCAGAATTTAATGGAACATATTGCTGCTCTAGGACTCTCTGTATTGGGTGTAACTATGCTAGGAATGGTAACTTCTCTTAGACTCTGTTTTTTTAGACCAGTAACTCTGAGAGCATTACTTTCATTCTTACTGTATTCTGTAATATTTTCCAAAGTTACCTCTGCATAACAACCGGTCGTTTGAATGCAGAAAAGAACTCACCATTTGCTTTGGCTAAGTCCAAATCTCTGCAGACAACTAGACAACTGTACTTATTACAGACTTTACTACCTTTTTTTTTTTTTTTTTTTTTTTTTTTAAATCCGACCCCAGTAATGGTACTATATAAAAAAGCAGGTATTCTAAGTGAAGAATTTCTACTATAACAATTTAAGAATGTAATTATCACAAAGCAATTTTGAGATGGTAGAGGTAATTAATTTTCATGTACAATTCATTGAAAATTCTTCATATATATTGCTTGAATGGTATTTGAAATATAAGAACAACCTTTGCACCCATGTGCACTAAGGAATGAAAGACATGAGAAATCACCTGAATAACTTCAACGTGCCAGCTCAATTTTTTCATAACTGATGCCACAATTGACAGGTGTAAGATCAAAGCAGCAGGTCAGGCACTTGGAAGTAAGACACTGTAGTCTGCACAACTGCAGTAACTGAAGCACACTTTAGCCTGTCCCACAACAAGAACTGTTTTACTACCAGCAGGCTAACCTATGTCTAGCAAACACAGCAGTGCAATTCTGAGCTCTAGGTAAGTGTTCTGGATGTTTTTAACCAACATGTTGTGTAATCCGGTTTTGGAGAAGAGGGCAAACAGCTTTTTCAAAGGAGCTCCAGACTATCCTGACAAATTTTCTGCAGAACGGTGTGTGCTGAGCTTTCTAGGTAATCTATTCCTATTTAGCTTGGACCTCCATATACCTGTATATGATCTCCTTCTAGAAACACTTGGAGCACTCCTTGCACTCAAATAGCTGTGCTGGTAGTAAACCAAAACAGGAAAGGAAGTAGTAAAATAGCTTCACAGTGATGCAGCACTGTTTCTTCCTTTAGTTTTATGCTATGGGGATCCATATATATGGATGAGGATCCTAATATAAAGAAGCAGATCCTCCAGCATGCAGTAAGGCACAAGCAAAACCAAGTCCTTTCAGCACATAGTCTATATACATTAACCGATGCTAATTCAAATTTCAAGGTGTTTCATCAGGATCAGAAAACAGGCATTAAAGATGACAACCTCCAACCATTTCTAATAATTCCTTCAGAAACTCTGAAAGCAGTTCATCAAAAGATTAAATTCATCAAGATGAGTCCATCTGGAGATCTTGAACACTCTTAAGAATGTGAACAGACATGAAAACTCAGAAATGGACCTGGCTATGCAGTTAAACACAAGCCTTATTTTTGTTGTACTAGGAATCTGGTTGAGTAGTCTGCCAGCTCAGACACTCAAGACCTGTCCCATGTCACTCAGAGCTTTACCACTGACTTCAAAAGGAGTACTGGCTTTTCAACTTTTCCTTTCAACAGTTGCTGTCACACAGGCTTCTTTGCCTCGTACTCTTGATAACTTTGTGCTTTTTTTCACCCCCCTTCTTTTCCTGTTTTTGTCCTTGCACTGATCAAATGGTGACACCAGGCCACCAAAGCAGTGTGATATTTTGAAGAGTAATTAAAAAGCAATAGGCAGCCCCCCTTTAAGTGTACTTTTCTCCCATTTATTTACATCTACATATTTATTCATGATTTATATTTGACCTGAAAACTCAGTGAGAGATGGGATTAAAAGGAACAAAATGTTAAAAAAGCCTACACAGAGTGTAGGAAAAAGGCAATCATAAACAGCACTGGGGGTAGAGAAGCAGAGTCCAAATTGTCATTAGTCACGACAGTTACGCCACACTGAGATAGAAAACCCACTGAATTTCAGATGAGCTAGTTTATAACTGTTAGAAACACAACTGCTGTATGAAGCTAATCATCAGTAGTGGTTCTTGTATGCAGGCAACTGGGATACTTTGTATGAATCTACATCTTAACTTCTGTTGGCAGAAGTACTTGCAGAAGCTGTACTGCTTAGTTACAGTCACCTGATTAAACAAACAAATCTAAGTCTTATTATAAAACTAGCTCAAATCTGTAACATACAAGAAGTCTTTACTAACCCATAGTAGAAAGTATTCACAGTCCACACTTCCCCTTCCCTGTCACCAGTACTTCCTCTGCTTCAGTGTTATGCTTCTACAATACTCCTCATTCATCATACAGGAATTATATACGTAATTTGACAAGTGGTCCCAAGGTGTAGTGACACAGATATGACAATTGCAAAAATAACATATGGAAATACCTCCAGAATTTAAGAAGCAATATGGGAAAAATCAGCTAGAGGAATGGATATTGATTCTTATTCCTATGTCACTAACTGACACGGGCCTCAAGCTGCATGTTGGTCTGGGATGAATAATGGAGGCATCCCTGTAAGCATGGCTTTAGTGTGAGTTGGACTAGCATCAGCACAGAACCCAGAGAACCGAGTGAATCTTCTCCTAATAGTTCTGTTAAATACTTTCTGCTTAGCAATACAAGCTAATTGGAAAATGAATCAAAAAAGCTAACAAAAATAAGGCAATACAATTAATTTTTATATATATATACACATACATATATATATACATATGTATGTATCTGTGAAAACAATCCCTTTGCATTGTGTACNNNTTATTACCACATTAGAAGTATACTCTGGGTAACATTAATGGGCCAAATTCACCTCCTTTACCTTCCATAGTGTTGCACCTGCATACAGCAGTGATGGAGTTGACACTTGGTCCTTCTGAATGACAATACTACATCAAATGCAGTATCAGAGAATACCCATTGAATATCAGATATTACACCATTATGAACTAGACTATCTGCTTCATTTTTATATTACAGTAAGTAGAGATTATTGCTTCTAATGGCCAGAAGGTACCTTATGAAGATAGAATAAATGTTGATATACTGTATTATGGATCTTGGAACTCTGAGGTTGCAGATCACAATAATTAATTATTTTTCTTCTTTATTTGCTGTTTGCATTTTGATTTTGCGTTGCTGAATGCACATGCAACTAGTGGAATTAACTGTGTGCCAGAAGTGATATGTCAAAAACATTTAGGAAAACTTACTGGTTTGTTTTGTTTTACTAAAGTCAGGCATGAGTGGCATGCAGTAGATTTCAAGGAAAAGCAAAACGACGTCCATTTCCAAAGGATTTATAATCTCCATGCACATGTAAAATGTCTCTTACAAAAATCATTAACATTTGTTAAAAGTGTGCCTTTTTGCCTCTTTTTATACAAGTGTACATGCAAATACCTGTCCAAGCTAAAACTATTTACAAAAATTCATAATACAATACATCTTTTTAAAGTGAATAATACATGAAAGGCCAATGTTTTCTGTTGCTTTGTAACACTGTACAAGATTAAAAATAAATAAGGCATTATAATACAGGTTTATCACAAATTAAAAAAATGTTGGTTTTCACTGTAATACAAAACTCTAACTTGAAAGAACATTATGGCTAAATAGTTTTCCTGCCTGGGCAGAACACATACAGAATCTGGACTTGCTGATGTAAAGAAAATGCCTTGTTTCTGCTACAAGCAGGAATTCAACACAGGAAAATGATTCATGCTACTTACTAATGTGTTCAGACTTCTCAAAGCATTGAAATGGCACAGGTCATATACTGTTTCCCTTTAGACAACGACTCCCAAGTACTTTCTTTTGTCTAACAAATAAATTACAGGCAAAAATGTGAAAGAGATTTAGGTGCATGGTCTACTCTTGGTTACAGTGTTGTAAATTAGTCAGTTTAGTACCAACACAAGACATCACTGTGGCCCACAGCAGAACTTGGCCTACAAAAGCTCAACTCCTGACCTTCATAAGCATACTTAATTCCTGATGATTCTGCAGGCCTTGTGGGTACGTAAGGGATGCAGATTCAGCCCTAATGAGCTGAAGCTCTTGGCTCTCAATCTCACCTAAAGAAAGCAAGTGAGAATTTGTGTGTGTTTTAGTGAATACAATGGAGCATGACTTGCCACAGCAGGAAGCAGCTACAAAAACCAATGCATTTTACAGGCTGGATAAAATAGCTTTCTAGTCAAGTAAATGCGAAATGTTTGGAAATATCTAGACAGTAATTCAACTGAATGACAGTCTGTAATCTCAGCAGAGAATAATAATTTAAAAATCATTTAAATATAAATGTATAATCGAAACACTCTGAAATTACTCCCAAGGCAAAGTGAAGTCTGAAGATCTCTGATACTTATCTCCTTATATAAAGAATGAAAGACTTCAATTATTACTATTAGCTAAAAGAGAAAACATGCAAACTGATGTGAAATATTGTGCTTGCTATTGACAGATATCAACATGCCAAAACGGCATAACTTTTTTTGTAGGGCTTGTATCTATTAATTGTTTCAGGCTAACAGCTGCACAGAATAGTGAACAGAAGTGCAGGGGTTATTCTGCCCACAATGCACCAAGCTACTATCCTCGGTTAAATGTGAGGTACTTTTGGATACTGTGGGGCAGAAATGACTCCTTGCTGGGGCTACAGCAAGATCACCCAGGCAAAAGTTACAAAGTTTGACTGGAAAATTCATAAATGCAAGACAGGAAACACAACTGCATGCATTAAGGTGGACAAACCCCAAATTCCACAGAAAGGCAAGGAAATCCATTTGATGATTTCCAGGGATATTGGATTGGGCCACATATTATAATCAGAGATTGCCAATAAAAATTTGATGACAAGCTTCTCTAATTTGGCAGAAAATGTGCATTTGTGAAGTCATTATTACTACTACTTCTTTCCATGTATAAAAACTACTGAATGTATCAAAGAAGGCAGAGAGATTTCATCTCTCTGCTATCACATGAGACCTGAAATAAAACAAATGTACACAGAAAATGAAAATGGGAAAAAAAAAATATGAATAGGGAAGGAAAGCATGAAGTCAAGAGCACAGCTTTATTATGTCATGATTTCAATGGGCATTTACTTTTATCTGTTGGAATAGCTGCTGAACACTGCCCATCACTTTCACATGGCTTTTTTACTAATTGCCTAGGATGAACTTGCTTCATGGTTCTGTACTTCTCAGCCCAGGACTACATAGAAAAATATAGTTTTCCCCATAGTAAAACCAGCATCAACAACCATAACAAAGATAGCAAGACTCAAAGTCTGGAAGCCGACTCCAAATGCACCATCACTGATACTGTAAACTAGCATACGCACACTGGACTGGCTACAGCACCAAGAGACCATCCTGGTCCACTCAACTTGCTCTGGAGGTACAGACCTCCTACAAAAGAGCTGAATGAGAATCTGATGATGGACTGTGCCTGTCTGATCCTTTCCATTCCACATGGAAAATATTCTTATAAAAGTCATGTGCCTCATTTGACTGTTGGAGAGCAGGATAAGGCTTAGAAGAACTTTGGAGTAATTCTATTAGCACCTGCTAATCTTTTAAAATATTAAAATGAATAATCAAATTTACCTTGCTACATGATCTTCCACTGACATTATTCCAGGACTAGGCTGGGAATTAGTCTGGGGAGGAGAACCGTCCCATAATATTAGCACAGGGGACAACTGATTTCTGCTCGCTGTCCATTTAGTGATAAAAGATACAATGGCAATATGCCTATATCTTGGACCTGTTAAAAAAGTAACAAAGAAATAATTTCATTCTAAGTTTTTGGGGTCAGTCAGTGGCTGTATTTGTTTACGTGTTCATGTACTACCAGATCTACTGCTAGGATCTGAAGATGCTTTTAATAATAGTACATGTAAAAATAATGTTGTAATATTATAAGTGAAATTATGACAAACTCACCAATTCAAAAACTGTGTAACTAAAGCTTTGTGAGTAGAATTGAGTAATTAATGCTATTGCATGTAATGCTTTCCATTTTGGTTAAAAATCTAACTTATCTATGTGATGACTTAATTCTTACAAACCTATTAAAAACCATAAATATTCAGTGTCCTTTACAAGGATACCATTTACTCAGTTTAATTACGTAAATATTTGTTCTTTTAAATCTGTATTGTCTGCATGTATTTATCTAAATGGCTTCGAATGACTCAAAACCAGACTTCAATTATTCTAGAAGAATACCAGTGAACTGGATGGCTGTTGGAGAGATAAAGAAATACAGTGACTTTCCACAACTCAGCCAGGGTGTGTACTTCTAGTACAGTTAGGAAGCAATTCTCAGGTTTTTATAGTCACTTTAATCACAACACTAATTTTGCTAGCTTTGTAATGAAGAACCCAGCTGACAGGATACATAAAAATGAATTTAAAACCCTGCTGAAAACCACTGGAGTCCCACAGCAGCCTGATACAGCTACAGGGAGAATGGAAACTCCTGCAGCATTTCTTTAATTATTTGCACCTGTTGACACAGTATTTGTCCATATACTTTTATCACAAACAGTGGCTGGTCCAAAGCGAATACTGATTGCAGGAGAATCACTCAAGAATCTTCTTTCCACTGAAATCAATAACAAAATAGGCCCACCAAAGTGTAATGTGACATCTAGTACGTGCACATTTTCTACTGTACAATCTGGACAGCTTCTGCAGTCTGGGGTGGGTTTTTGGTTTTGGTGTTTTTTTTTTTTGTTTTGTTTTGTTTTTTTTTTTTTTTTTTTTTTTTTTTTTGTTTTTTTTTTTTTTTTTTGTTTTTTTTTGTTTTTTTTGTTGTGTTTTTTTTTTTTTTTTTTTTTTTTTTTTTT
>JAAGNO010002234.1:41821-76814 GCA_033439905.1 Ceryle rudis
TACTGCCCACATGGTTTTCTGCTTTTCCAGATGCTGCCTGTAAATCTAGGAAATCTCTGTCCCAAGAAACAAGCTTAAGGTGCAAAACACACTCACAAGTAGTAATGGGGATAAAGAAGAAAAACTGACCCAGAACTAGTGGGTCTGAATTGACTTCGACTTTTTTTACTAGTGAGTAATTATGGGGTAAAAAGAATTCTAGCAGTAGAGACAAAGAAATGCTGATTTAGAGGGACCAAGGGTAAAGTGCAGCAATGTACCTAGCACTAAGTTCCTGTCAGTGATAGCGGATTGGGAGAGGCTGTTTGATTTGATTGTAGGCTGCATCCAGATTTAAATATCAAACCAAAATAAAATCACATTTTAATATTTTTGTGTTAGTTTTGCAGCAATTTGTTAAATCTAGAATATCCCCTTCTCTGCATCTTACAAAGTCATTTAAGATACCAGGTTTAAAACACTACCACTCTGACTTAGGAGCCTTATAAGCCAATTGTCAGAAAATCCAGAGCTACAATGAAATCCCAAATGAAGCCGCATGAGCAACTGCTAAGATAACATATTTTCTTTTCAGGCTACAGTTCTTGGAATTTCAGATTACAGTTGTTGTAAAGAATTAATACAAGATACCTATATACACATAGAATTAGTTGCATTTCTGATGTTCCTCTGGAAATTGAAGGAGAATGGTTCATCCACAAATGACTGTCATGTAAAATTTTCTTACCTTAGTTCCCGAAGTAGGTACAAGTCCCACAGCTGCCATATATGTACTTCCAATTGTCTTGATCTTTTCTATGTCTTTATAATATTCTTTGTCCATAAGCTTTGTTTAAAACATAAAACTGTTAAATATTACATAATATTTTAGACAAGAAACCATAGTTATCAGATAACATGTGCAAGTTTATTAAACCATATTATTTTTGGTAACCTGAGGCTTGCCCAATTTGAGGTCATTGAAAAAACTACCATTAACTCACATTTTAATACTCTTCTGATATTAGAGGAGTTTGAAGTCAGACTCGTGTGCCTAGAAGTACAAGCTGAGCACCTTAAAGAAGCCCACTGGACACCAACTGCAGTTAGACAGGAAGTCTACAGTACTGTTCTATTATGCAATTCAAGAATATGCTGAGTTGCTACGGATAATCTCTATTAGTAGTAATTTGGTAGAATTGATATGGTCAAAAGACAAATTGTTTAGACCTTACCTCATCAAAATCAGCAATAATTTCATTTAACAGGCGTAAACATTCCACTCCCATATTATTGCCGTCCAATTCAATGTAGAAATCATTGAAGTTTGGGATAGAAGCAAACATCACTCCCACTTGTGAATATGACTGGTAATAAAGGTCCTGCAGTTCATGAACAGATATATTTTTTATTTTAAAAGATTGATCTAAATCAAGCATCATTATTATGATATCTATTCTACTGCTAAGCAATATCTAGGATAAAAGTAATCATTTTCTGTAGAGAGAAAGCCACCCTTATTAAAAAAATTAGGAAGATCTCTTTACCACAAAGCACAAATCACTACACCTAAATCACTAAACCCATTTAAAACAACTTTTTCTCTGCTTAGATATGGAAACAGTGAGTAAAAACTTTGGAGGAAGTCTTAACAGTTGTAGAACTCTTATAGTATGAGAAATACAAGTGCATTTTCTCAATTTTGAGTTGTAACTAAAACAGTACAATTTTACCTTGCAGCACAAAACCATCTCACTTCTTCATGAGTTACCTGAGTTGTGGAGTCCTGTATTCATTAACAATGTAACGCGGTTCTGTATGGTAAAGATTCTGTTTAAGAATTTGGAGGGCTCATGGAGAGTAAACCTACTATTATGTGGTTCAGATACATTGATTCAAAATCTCAGGAGCAGTATCATGGCCATTATGTCTACTCCAGTGCTGCAGGTATTGCAGCTGCACTGAAAGTCTCCGGTAACGGCTTCCTGAATCAATTTATTTAATCATTGCAGCCTTTGATGTTAAAGGCTACTGTGTCTTCCTTGGGTTGGTAAAATTCTCTGGTTTTGACTTTAGAGGGGTTTCATAATGTCAGCATATTTCCAGAAATAGAGTGGATCACATGGAAGTGTCTGGCAGTTCATATACTTTACCATTCTGGACCAAACTGAGCTCATGAAATAAATAAATGAATGATAAATCCCAATGTTCTAAATTAATAATAATAATAATAAAAAAATAGTAACTTGCATGCAGACACTTTGCTGCATTGACATCGAATGACACAAAATTCCCTTATTCTGCTTTTTATTAAAATTCTTCAGAGAAAGAGGACACTACAGTGAAAGAAATAACCTCAATCTAATTCTTAAACACAAACTTTTACAAACTATTCCTTTTAACATGAATGAAATTTTTTAAGTTCAAGCCTTTCTTGAAAACATACAGTAGAAAGGTGACCCAAGCTACACATGGTCACACTCATAGAACATCACCATGTATGTAAATTTTATCTTGGTTTACCATATTTCTTGGATTAGACATAAGAAAGTGCTGTGCAACATGTGCTGGCAAGAGGTTGAAGAGAATTCTTTTATTATCCAGTTTGACTCTCTCCATATCATCTCTCTCTTCTTCTGCCTGTGGGGATAGAGGAAAAAAAAAAGCTTTGCAAAAAGCAAAAAATTAGCTGAAGACATCAAATAGCTTCTACTAATCCATCCTTTGAAATTAAATGGAGCAAAACAATGCAAAAGTAGAGCAGGAACGGTTTTCCTATACCATGCTTTTACATCAGGGCAAAATCTCATGCTGTCCTTAGTAATTCAAGCTAAAGTCTGTGAGATGATGACTACTTTCAGGGCTTAATCATGTAAGTGTACTGGTGCCTTCTGTGTTTCTCTGCTCTTTTAAATACACCCTTGATATTTTTACAGAGTAAAAAACTAGATTAATCCCCCTTAAATCACATTGGCCTTGGAGACCAATTTACTTCCCAGGTAGGTGAAGACAGTCATGGGCCAGTCTGGACAATTACCAATGTTTAAAGCAAACCTATGTCATTTTTCAGTAAAATGGAAACAGACCCACTAAGACAGTAACTTCAACAGAGAAAAAGATTTTAAAATTTAACATCCGTAAGAATAATATGCAATTAAAAATGTAATATAAAAATTATTAGCTTTTCTAGAGGCGGTTTTAATTACTCTGCTTTTTGTCATGAAAACATATACAGTTCCCGCACACAGAAATTTCTGTGCACAACAGCAACAGAAATTCTATAATTCACATGAATGATAGCATTCACAAAGAGTACCTAAGTGTTACCACAGCTGAGGTCCTTAACCCAAGATTCTGGTATCTAATTTCAAGTGTCTTCACTCACAGGAGTTAGTCGAAGTCACACATTAGGAAACAATTCTAAAAATCAGAGACTTTATTGGAAAAATACTGAATATTGAGGGATCTCATTTGGGACTCCTAGATTAGCAAATTCCAGTCTAGTCTGAATTAGTCTCTTCTGCAAAACTACTTCTCTAGAATTTGCTCCTTGTTCTTAGAGTGACTTTTGGGTGCACGTTCTGATTTCAGTTAGAAAACATTAGATCAGTACCATACAATCCATCTCATAGAAATCACAGCTTATTCTTTCTTCTTCAGTAATACATGACTGTTACACACTACTTCTACTGTGATCATAATGATTTTGTTTATCTAGTTACATTCAGCAGAAGACTGGAAGGCCAAATTTTCAGGTACTGTTGAGAAACCTCTGTCACATAAACCAGTGAAGGATCTGCTCTAATCTTTGTTGGTGTCCCTTTTGTATTTAGAATTTGCTATCCCGATCTATTATAAAGTCCACATACTTTTCTTACTATCCATTCCTGATTAAGTTGGAGAAAAACAGTCACCTCTTGCCTTTTTTTATAGTCTTACAATATTCTTCCATGTGGGATTGTTTTTTTTTCAGGAAGCTAATTTTTGCTTTCCATGACAAAACTTAGGAAAAAACCCTTTTTAATCAACACAGTTTGCTTTGCCTTGTACTTTACTTCTGTATTCTTATATTTCTTTACAATAAGAATCAGAATTTATTCCAGAGGTGAAATATCAGTAAACACTAAATAGCAGTTAAGCTCTACAAGAGATATACCTGAAATTTTTATTCTAAGCAAGTGTCTATATCCTGTTTGGGAGCAGTCTTCCTGACAATATTTTGCTGTTTACATCTCATATATTGTTTTCTTAAAATATACTCCCCATATTTTGGTTGTATAACTCAGTCTTTGGCTTACTGTTTTCTATAAATATATGTAACGGCCTCCTGCATTTAGTCTGGCAGTTGGAATTTAAATTTTATATTAGTAAAAATGAAAAGTTTTTTTCCAGCTGAAAATCCAAATGAAGCTAACAACTACATTTTTACATCATACTGGAATATGGGAGATTTTACTCTGATGACTGCAAATAGATTTGCAAGCTGAATTCATGTTCTGAGTAAAAAGTCATTTTTTTGCTTGCTTATCCATTCCTCTATATTTTGAATACGAATTTGTTACTTTCTTCCTAGGAATGTTTAAGGTGCTCAGTTAATCTCCCAATACAATATGGGGAGGAATAGCAGCCTAAAGAACAATACACCAGGACATATAGAATTCTGGACAAGTCAAAATAATCAAGTAGGGTTTGGTAAGTGTAGTAATCAGTTTGACGCAATGCATTGATAGTGATGTTGCTCAGTCACTGCCAGCTGCTGTTCATTTCTGCTCTGGAAATGCCTGATCATATTCCTCTGCCCTGCCCAGTCATGGACCAAAGCGTTCTTTTTGGAAGACTTGATTGAGAAGGTTCATCAGCAATATGTAGTGTTTCCTACTATTGTGTATCATTCATGACAAGGGTTTCAGAGCAAGCCACAGCACAAAGACAAAGGTGCCAGCATTGAAGCAGACCCTTATGACCTTAATCATGTTGCTAGACTTCTGTCTAGCCTTTGATGCACAGAAATGAAAGACAATTCTAATATACCAACATAAAATAAATGAGAAAGGATACTCTAGTGTTTTTGTTTTCTGGTTGTTTCCTTCTGATGGAACATTAAGGTATGCAAAGGATTTTCTCCTTCTTTCTGTCTCACTTCAATACAGTCATGAAAATACTGGGAGAGATATGCCAGTGAAACTACAGTGTCACATCCATACTGTGCAGGTATAGGTGTGACAATGTTCACAATGATGGGACCACAGCCATGACTGAGAGACGTGTGCTCTTGACTGGAGCTAGTGTCTCAAACTAAACCACCAAAGTAATGACTGTTGGGGTGGCAAAATCCTCGAAGTGCATGGAAAGGCATCAAGAATGTCACCTTTGCTAAGAAACACAGTAGAATTCTACGTTTCCAACATACCTAGCATGCTTCTCTTTCTCTCTTTGGATGTAAAACTGTTAACTACAGTTTTTGACTGAAAAGGTTCAGTTGCCAGAAATGAGATGAAAGCCACTAAGGTCATGGAAGGCCCTTAAATAATACCATGGTTGGTAAAGGTAGTAAACCTTGAATAGAGACAAATTATGCAAACAGCAGAATGAGGGGAATGTACGTCAGGTGCTCTTAGCTTTTTGTGCTCTGGCCTATTTCAGGTCAGGCACTTCCTAGCCTGGAGTGCACTCTCTCCCTGCGGTTCAGGGAGACACTTGCTCTGGCAATGCCTATGTGGGGCAATGCAGTGCCATGAAGTGTATGGTGTACTAGCTTTATCTGACCTAGTCCCAGACCCATAATTGGAATGTTCATGGAATAAGCATAGCACTCCTTCTGAGCTACATAGATTGTGTTGAAAAGCAAGGTATGTTAGCTTAGACCACACACGGGGTTAATACTGCTGGTACCTTAGCCAGAGTCTCTGCACGGACTGCACTTACACCATCCAGACACACCAAATATCTAACACCCTGCCTTAATTGAAGTGATCTGCTAGGAATATCAACTGAAGTGTACCTTCTCTGCTACTACTGTATAGAGTTTGAGTATCCATCCTTTTGCCTTGCACTGCTGACGACATCTCTCATATATGCAACTCCTCAGGAGCTGCCTGAGGAAAGAGGAAATATCTCCTCGTGTCTCTTGCAAGGGAAGATAAGGAATGAAGCTTGGGTGAAAAAAAAGACCTGTTCATGTTCAGCAGTGAGGATTCTAAAACTATCCCATCACACAGTTCTATGGGGAGGGAAGTCAACTGATTACTGATATTTTCTGGACCTTTTTCCAGCTTCCAACTTTCTGCCCTTCAGGGGAATGAAATGAAAACTGTCTATCATCCTTGTGACTCATGAACTCCTAATACTTATTCTCTGAGCAGCTGAGATAAAAGGTGTAGGCATCACCTTTTCCCAGGCAAAACAGACACTGAGAAAGGAGAAGGAGTACTTGGGGCTGGAGGAAGAAGATTAAAATAGCACAGAACACAGGTATTTACAATCTTGGTGGAAATATTATCCAGACAGCTAAATAGCATCCAAACCTTCATCTATTTGCCTCTATTCCTATTAGTTAATTAAGGAAAACTGCCAGCATGATATTTATGCAACAGCTGCTGGCTTTAAAGACAAGGCAGATTACTGTGAAAATAAACAACAAAGAAAATACATAAGAATAATCAACATCATTTTTCATATTCTGCTTTTTGCTTAAAACATTTTGGTATTCATGGCAGCTAGGTCATTTTACAGAACTTAACTGTATTTGTAGAGCTGCAGTATTTAAAAGCAGGCTTTGCTTTTGCTTTGGACCTGGTGACAAAATGTAAAATGTTCTTTAGTACTATGGCTTTTGATTTCAATGTAATTAACAGCCATTGTATTTTACAGAGTTACACGGCATCCCACAGTTTTTGCAATGTTGGTAGCTGATTACACATACTCTGTTCAGAAAGTGGTCTAAGTTTTGTGCCAGCTGAGCTATCAGGTGACTGTTTAATAAGCATAAAAACGCCGTAGCAACGCCACTGACTATATCATCCCATGAAAACGCACTGTTTCAAGACATGGCTAAAAAGAAGCCAGGCACCGGTGCCGCAGAAACATCATCTTTATACCTGAAGGTGGCACTAAAACCACAGGGAAGATACCCATCACACTGCTGCTGTAAGGCCAGAGTTTTGAAAGGAAGTGCGAGCACATCTGACAAGTCTTGCCTGACGATAAAATGCTCCTATGTATGCTATTCACAGTTTTTGTCACATGAGGCACACAGAGTTACTCAACAATGTTATGGAGAAAATTATTCTCATCATATTGCCTGTTAAAAAACCCCAACCAACCAACTGATATTTTCTGGAAATACAGAAAGGTTAAATTAAAAAAACTAGCAAAATCAACAAGAACTTATAACACCATTTATGTGTGAATAGTAGTTACAAATATAAATGTTTAAACAACTTATCATTAATAAGAAAAAGATGTTTTTTTCCACATAATGTACATAAATCATACTATGCTATCTCTGTTCTGGTTACATAACCTAGATGCATGTAAATTAGATTAACTTTTCTTGAAACACAAAAAAATTTCTAAATCAGTTTTTCTTGTTTGAAATCTGCTTTTCTTCCAAATGCATTTTTTTTCCCTGATGTGGCAGACTAAATCTATGGAAATTACTTTTCCTCAGACCTTAGCATAGACCACTGAACATCTACTGATATATTCTTATTAATAATGGTAATAATTGCAGGATACTTTCAGTGTTTAAAATATCATTTAGTTGGTATTAGACTGTGTGTTGTTCATGATTAGTAAATAAAAATATCTATAAAATCCTTTCTATTGCAGCTTATGCTACAAATAGTTTCACTCATCTGAGAACATATTTACAATATTAGCCCCACAAAGAGTCTTACTAAAAGTAGGCGAACAAAGTGCTTACAGCTTCCAGAATAGCCCTTGAGTCTGAAATTGTCCAAGTTGTAAGCCAATAACTGAAGCTTCCTAAAAATACATGTTGTACCATGTTGGCACATCTTCCACACAGCAGTGGCTGGCTACAGGGAGATGAAAGTCTCCAGCTCTAGCAGTGGTTCATACAATTCAGTGTCTGCACAAAGAACCAGCACACTCACTCTGTAAAACAGAAGAAAATCTCCACAATCCCTGTGCACTAAGTCAGTGGTCTTTCTAAAACTTCTGCTACCAAGAATGTAAGCAATTTAAGCCAACATGATATAATGGTAAGTAGTACTGTGTCTGCAGAGAAACATGAGAAAGAATACTGCTTACCCATGTACAGGGCTCCTGCAATCCAGCAACTAGAGAAAACTGTCACTCGGGATGGTGGGTTTTACCCTTGTCTCCTCTTAAAAGATTGTTAAACAATCAGCAGCTCAGAGTTTGCTAACTATTCAAAGGCAGTTTTAACATATAGATATTTCCAACCAAGAGTCTTCCAGGAGCTTTTAATACTCAGATTTTTACTATGCCAATAAGCCTAATAAGTACAAAGATAATGTTGTACTTTTTTTTTTACTTATTCATTTGAATAGGTAAGCATCATATGCACTTATGTAACTTTCATTACAACAGTACTTCTATATATTATGTTAATTAGACCTTGTACCCAGTATCATTTTACAACCCATAAACAGAATGAAAAGAACAACAACATTCCTTACAACTTGTTACCCACTATTATTTATTGCATAGGGAATAGATCTTCCATGTGGAATCAAGAAGGAAAAGGGTATATGCCCAGATCATCACAGAGGCCAAGCATTTCAAAGAAAGGTATTTCTGTTGATCCCTAATTTCAGAATATTCCACCTACACTGACTTTTTTTTTTCCCCCTTTCCGATTGTTATCATGCAAATGTCACAGACAAGATGGTACCACATAAGAACTTGACTTGCCATTGAAAAGATAAGAAAATGGCTTTTTATCTTCTCAGATGAAAAGTGCTTTTTGAAATGGTACCTGAGATGCCACTGGGCATTACTGAAATGTGATAGACATGCATATGTCTTAACTCCCTTAGTGTCCTTTGGAGCAAGTGCACTATGGTTTTAAGAGTAGTGATAAACAACCAGGTGTTTCTGTAAAATCTTGCCCTAAGAAAAAGGAAAAAGTTTGTATTTCTTCCTTTACTATTGTCCAGTTGCATGGAGTCTTTCAGCAGGCAAGTATCCCATTAGTTTCCCATACCTGAGTTTTTAAAAAAGATTGACTGGTAATTAAAAGACAACTTAAAAGTAAGAACCATTATGCACTTCATTGTGCAAGTCATAGTAGCTGGAATGATGAAAAGCATTTAGGATAGAACTCACTCTTGACCCATTGAAAGGCCATGGGACAGCAGAACAGTATCTTCCTGCTTGCTACTCTATTTCATGGCTAGGAATAATGTACAGATCATATGATCTTATTCAAGGATCGTATGGCACTCACATAATTCCATCATATGCAAAACTATATAAGGATAGCTGCTATACAGCTAGGTCATGTGCTGGTCTGAGTTTCCCCGATTTTTTTTTCCACCTAGAAACAATATTTGGCACCAGAGCAAGCAGAAACTACTATCGTTTTGTCCAAAACAAACCTATCAATACTGCAGGTCATAGGACAAAAATTAAATGGAGTGATCACATGTTGTTGGCTCAGACAGCACAGAGTCCACAAATATTATACAAGATAAACTTAAATCATAAATGAGGTGGGCATGGTCTTGGACATCAAGACAAAAAATTCCAGCAGAGCTTAACAGTTAAGTACAAACACTTAAAGAGTAGAAGACAATAGAGGGAAGTCAATACTTATTTCTCCATTCTAGGTAACAGTAGAGACAGGGATGTGTTTAGCATATGTGTTCCAGTCTTGATCATCCAAGTAAAAGTAAGCACTGTGATTATTATAGAGTCCCCTTAAATACCCCAGTTAACAGGGTGTTGGTGAGAAGAGGATGTGACCTCTGTGAACAAGAAGAGTGTAAGAGTGTAAGATTTATCATAAAGGCAACTTCCAAATTCCACCAAAGCAAACTTACATCTTCTTCAACTTTCTCCTTCCTTCAGCAGCCAAGTGTGAAACACTTTGGAGGTGGGAATAGGAAACCTAAGAGGCGTGACATGAAGTAGACATTTTCTGATGCCCCTGTTTATGGCTAATATAATTTCTATAGTTTTTGCTGGGATTAAGATAGTTAAGAAACATATTAAAAAAAAAAAAAAAAGTCCAGGCACTTGGTATCTAAATTAGTTTCTGATCTTCCTTTGGGAAATAGTTCCTCAGTTTAATTACACGATATGGGTATAAGTATTCCTTTTTATCGGTTTTATTTTCTTATTTTCAGTTTATCTGAACATCAACTTATTTTCATTCCTTTTGTATTATAAGATAAAAAAAAGCCCATGGAATTAATTTATTTATCTCAAGTTTATAATGCTAAGTGTTTCAAATTCTCTCTATTCATGATGCATCTTAATGTAAATATAAAACTTCATTAATGATGTACTGTAATGGAACAGCTACAAACAAAAACCTTCACTTCTCCAAAGCAAATGAAGTTTATAGATTTGTGGAAAAAAGATCTACTAATATTTCTCTTAAAATCCCAAAGGCATGAAACATTTTCAAAGTCTTTTAGTCCAAATAATTTCTTCTGAAAAGTATTTGCAAGCCAATTCAAAAAGTCAAACACCATTTTGTGTGCATGGATACTAGAAAGAAAAGTCCTATGACTTACCTGCACAGCCCAGAGGTAGTCCAGACGCAGCTTCAGGTCCACCTGTCTGGAATGCAGAGCCAAAGCACAAGAAAATAGCAAAATAGCTAGTATTGGTTCATAGCCACGCATATAAAAGGAGCCACCCCTTAAAAATAAAAGGAAAGTGAATGGGTTATTCCAGGTTTTCTAATACCTAACACTGCTTATTTTTAATATCAGATCTTTAGTTTAGAATATGTGGTTACCCCCTAATCAGTAGCCTTTTCTGAAGAGGCTTACACAGGCAGGGAGATGGGTGAGAATAAATCTGATCACTGCAGCATATCAACATTCAACTTCTTGAGGACTTGGTAATGCTATACATGATTGTAAAATGTGTGCATACTTTACATTAAGAAATCGGTAAAACCACTCAAAAGCTCAAGAGCTTAAATGAAATTGAAATTGATGTCTGCTGAAATACGGAAGTGAGATTTTTAACTGTGGTTTTCTATTTCATATTATAGACTGCAGCTGAGGTATGTTAGCATAAAATTACAGAATAATGGGGTAACAGTTGCTAGTTCCCAAAAGCTGATCTCCTGTTTATGGATATTACTAGGTCCTACAATTGCTAGGTCATACAATTGCTGGGGAAAATATGCCTTAAGTATTTCTTATGGTCTACAGAACACATACCCTAAGCAGCACTGAATGTTAGAGGGTATTTCACAGATGAGCAGTCAATGCCATGACTATCTATAGAGAAATACCCATTGTTTTAACTTTGCAAAATACATACCCCACTGCTTTTCTGTAACCACTGATTTCCAGAATAACTATGTAGAAAACTGTAACAAAAAGCAGGAGAATCATTTTTGGCAAGGAAGATACACGTAGAAATATTGCCAAGGTGAGAGTCCCCACTACACAGGAAAGGAAAGCATAGTGGGCTGTGTCACATGGAAGTTCATTCATTGTTTTATTTGTTCCACCAGGAGAAATGATAACTATTGAACTGCTGGAATTGGTATTCCAAACCCAAGGCATACAGCCAACCTAGAAAAGACAGGAGAGGTGAGAAGGGGAGAAAGTTAAATATGAAATAAACAGAAATGCAGCTGCTATGGAGGCTGACTGTATTTTGTTTCTAATTGGGAAAGTATGTCCATGGGGTTCTGATCAGCTCACTGGTCTAATAATATCTCTCTCCTTTTCCAGTAATGCTTTTCTCAGTTTTAGGTAGGAGACACTCTTTGTTCATTAGATGACAGTAAGTTCAGCTAATTAAAGTCTGGCCTTAGTTGAATAGTTTCCCTCTCAGTTCTCAAAGACAAGAGATTCTCAAGCTAACAAATTCCTGGAAAATTAAAGAACTTCAGTACACATTTTACATAGCCATGAGAATTCTTGCCCAGAGCACAGAAAGAAATGTATTTGCTTTGCTGACTATGTAAACTGTATCATTTTCAATTAATCAGATAGAAAATAAAACATATTTTAATCTCTGGTTGGAAACCTAATCATAAATAGTATCTTTTCTCCACCTCAGAGCTACTTCTGCTGTCACATATGATTCAAATATAAGGTCTCATCTTTAATTATCCCTGCCCCTTCAGTTATCCAAGGAGTTTGATTTCCTCCCTAGGCTGGGAAATAAAAAAAGTCTTAGTGCATTTCTTACAGGAAATTTGAGGGAATTTAACCTTCTGTCTTCCATGTATACATATCTCAGAACTATCTCCCAAGGAAGGGAGCAATTTCTGGCAATTAGTCCAAGCCCATAGAGCTCCAGTTTTAACTGCACTCCAACCTTCACCCCTTATGAAGGGACAGAATAAAAGCTAGCATAAATGGAGAGAGTGGGAGGGTAGTGTGAAATCAATTTTTAACAGGCACTGCCACATAAGCCTTGCCCAGTACTTAAGCTTCTCTTTTGAAGTGTGTTATTAGAGCTTTTTATTTAATCTTAACCACTGATAATGAAATTTTATAGCATGCTGTAAAATAACTGACAACCTGAAAGGTGATTAAGCAATACATTTTAGAGGGTGTTGTAGTCATTTAAAAAGATGACATATAAGTGATAAAATGTGTTAAACTCATAATGGCTAGTATTATGAAATGAGATGAGAAAGAGTTAAGTGAAAAATCAGTTTAATGTGTTTTTGTTCAATATCTTTAAAAATGCAGTTCAGACTAAACTCATACAAAGACATAAGCTTCATAAATGGGCTTCATAAATGATGTGCATTTCAACCAGGAAAACATCATCTGTTCTACAATCAAGACTAAAACCTAGCTCCTCTGCTAGCTGAGAATTCTAGAAACATTACTTTGCAGGAGCTAATCATTTCTTCTGATCAAGTCTGCTGATGATATGAAACTGGGAGGTGTGGCTGATACACCAGAAGGCTGTACTGCCATCCACTGAGATCTGGACAGACTGGAGAGCTGGGCAAGTGAAGAGCTGGAGAGCTGAGTTAGTGAAGTTCAACAAGGGTAAGTGTAGAGTCCTACACCTGGGTAAGAATAATACCACACACCAGTACAGGCTAGGGGTTGACCTGCTGGAAAGCGGCCCCGTGGAGAGGGACCTTGGAGTCCTGGTGAATAATGAGTTATCCATGGGACAAGAATGTGCCCTTGTGGCCAGGAAGGCCGATGGTATCCTGGGGTGCATAAAGAAGAGAGTGGCCAGCAGGTCGAGGGAGGTTCTTCTCCCCCTCTACTCTGCACTAGTGAGACCACATCTGGAGTATTGTGTTCAGTTCTGTTCTTCCCATGTCAAGAGGGACATGTCTAGAGAAAGTCCAAAGGAGATCTATGAGGATGATTAAGGGACTGGAACATCTTTGTTATGAGGAAAGGCTGAGAGACCTGGGGCTATTTAGTTTGGAGAAGACTGAGAGGGGGTCTTATTAATGTTTACAAATATCTAAAGGGTGGGGCACAAATAAAAGGGGCCAGTCTCTTTTCAGTGGTGCCCTGTGATAGGATGAGGGGCAATGGTGACAAACTGGAACACAGGAAGTTCCATTTCAACATCAGGAAACACTTCTTTACTGTGAGAGTAACAAAGCACTGGAAGAGGCTGCCCAGAGAGGTTGTGGAGTCTCCTCTAGAGACTTTCAAAATGTACCTGGATATGTTCCTGTGTGGTCTGCCCTAGGTGATCCTGCTCTCTGCAGCAGAGTTGGACTAGATGATCTCCAGAGGACCCTTCAAACATCTACTGTTCTATGATTGTCTGATTCTCTGATTTCTCCTAAGCATTTAAATGGTTACAGGCTATTTTTGCTTTGATAAAGAATATAGTTATATTTGTGACCTATTCTAAACTCTAAGACAATGATCACTGCTTTGTTGGAGGCCAGAACTTCTGCATTCTAATCTGCCTTCTTCCACCTGTGTAGAATGTTGCCTTAGGCCTTATGATGTCTGTATCTCATTTTCACCATCTAAGGGGCAACAACAGTGGTTTTTTTCATTTGGTCAAAGTAAGTGTCAGATGTGTGGGCCTGATCCATATCCCAAAGTCAGATACACAGAACTTGCTGAGATGCTAGCTAGCCTGGAGGCACTGCACATCTCTATGCATTTTGGGCTTATATGCACATTAAGAACCACATGTATGTCTGCGTGCTATTAGGGCTATGTGTTACTCACACAGCTGATGTTCAGGAATTCCCAGAAATGTTTGAACATCAGTAATTTCTGGTACCTCTCAGGACACTGGAATTCGCAGACAAGGAATCCTCTGCCCATTCAGTTCATGGGGATCAGCTTGGTAGATGTTCTCAGGGCAGATCCAGGGACAAGTAAATACACAAAATACAAAATAAGGGGCTTGGCATCTCAGCACTGTGAATTGCTCATGAAATCACTGTCCTCCCATTGGACAGAACACACTGCCTAAATCCCACAGAGAGGCAAGATTTGAGACATCTGCCTCTTCAATATTTCCAATTGTGTTTAGTGTGCTATTTTTGTGTGGATTCTTTCCTTTGTGTACCCTAACATGTTTAATTCATTAGTATTAGCAGCCAAAATGCTGAAATTGAGTGCTAGGAATTTGACAAGGCAACTAAGTGCCAAATACTTAGATGAAAGTTTAAATCTCATTTGACATTCAAGTCCACCATGTAGTACTAGCTCTTACTCTACAGGAAAAGAATCTAAATTTTCAGAAGAATTGAACAAGTTCACTTCATACAAGAGAAGCTTCCTAGACATTAAATGTGAATGGATCATGTAAGTAGCACAATGTAAGCACCTCTTCTCATTATGCAATACTATCCATATTTTAAGATCTTGTTATCTTTTCTGACCTGGCTGGACTAAAAATATCCCCCTGTTATTACATGGAAATATGTTTTATAAGTTGCCACATAGAAATAAATACTGTTGTTTGACACCACGTCTTGTCTGTCACAAAATATTAACCATGAGACATGTAAGCAAGTTGAAAACAAAAATAGTTTTACAATAGAGTACTTGTCATCACTAGACTATGTAATACTAAAATTTGATATAAAAATCCTATAGGTCTTTACTAGGTATTATCTGTGTAATTTGCTAATAGCTTTGCGATTCCTTATTCAGCACCCTGACTCAGGCCAGTGAAAGTTCAAATTACAGCAAAGGGCTTTAATTTTGAAGAAACATGCTCTAGAAGTATTAATAATAAAGAGTAGGAATTCACCAGTTGAGAGTATGTTAATCACTCAGAGTTTGAGTCCAGCTGCCCCCAGCCCCTCTGATATCTGAGGGCCATCTGGAACACAAGGGGGTTTATTTTCTGCCAAATTACTTTCCCCTTTTATGTGACAGAGTATGGTATGTGTTTAACGGATCTGCACCAGGATATTCTTTAAACAGAATGGTAAATTAAGCAATATTTGATTTAAATACTCACCACACATCCTTGAGCCACGGAGTAAATTAAGATCACAATAAAAATACACAAAATGGTACGAATTTGTATTGTCAGGCACCCTGGAAAACACTGAGGAAGAAAAAAAAACACAAAAAGATTTATAGATAAAGATTTAATAAAGGCATGATGGATGGACCACTGAGTCAGTAAGGAATTGGATAGATGGTTGCACTCAAAGAGTTGCGGTCAACAGCTTGATTCCCAAGTGGAGACCAGTGATGAGCAGAACAGGTTGTCCAGGGAAGTTGTGGGTGCTCCATTACTGGATATATTCAATACCAGGTTGGATGAGGCTTTTGAGCAACCTGGTCTAGTGGGAGGTGTCCCTGCCCCCTCATGGCAAGGGTGTTGGAACTAGATGATCTTTAAGGTCCCTTCCCACCCAAACTGTTCTATGAGTCTATGATTCTATGATTTAAAAGTATTTTTTAAAGTGAGGTTGTTACTTTTGAGTAGTCTATAAAAAGAAGTGGAAAAGGGATATTGAAATTTTGCCTGCACTGCAGTTTATGGAACAAGCATGCAGTTACTATTGTGCATATATGTTTTAATGGTAATTGCATTTTTGGGGATAATACATGTGGAATTATTATTATTATCACACATTATATCTCACTATAATTAAAACTCTTTGAAGGGCTAGTAGGAAGCCTGCTCACAATGCAAATAACAAATTATTAGGATGACATGTAATTTTGTTCTCATGGGGAAAATACCCATAACAACTTTTGCCTTGCAAATTATCAGTTACAAATAGTGATCCAAGACAACATACTGTGGTAGCATAGAATTTAGGAGTGGGATTTGTGTCTTCTGTTATAATAGTCACATTAAATACCAGGGTAGTTTTAATTAACAGGACTCATTAAATTATTGAATTTGTCAGAGCAGAAAGAGCAGTAGAGATCAAAAATGTCTGTTGGAATGGAATTTTGTGAATCTCTTGCTCATCTCCATTTTTACTCTGATTCCATCACTGTGAAGTGCTTGCTGCTGTGAGCTCATATGAAGACAGTGACAGAAGTAAGAGAGGAAGGGTTAAGTCTGTCACATTCTAGTACTTATGCTTGTTCCAGTCAAACTGATCTACTCTGGTTTCAGGGCAAGCTGCTTTCCTTCTTTTCTCCTTGATTGAAGAATGTTTGGGGCATATGTTATCCACTAGATCCGTATGTTTTTCAGGCATGAGGACTTCTTCCACTGACCTCAAGGGAAAAGACTCAACTCCAGGAAACAATCTGATTTAAAGTGGGAACAATCCTGTGTCCCTTCAAAGGAGGGAGCTCAGAATTATCAAGGCTGTATTTGACAGGATCAGAGCAAGTGAGCAGCTGATTTTCGGATGAAAGTCACCAGTCCTGAAAAAAAGCTGTTCATTTCATGTATACATCATGTTCTCATCAACATCACAAGCATAGCTTCCATCAGGCAGCAAAGTACCCATAGAGAGGCACTTCTGTGGCTCTGGCACAACAAAAGTCACGTATTGAAACTCCTCCCCTTCCTTTCACATATTGCGATGCATTCTCCCTGTATATGTGACCATAAATTAAAAGTTTGAGATAGTTATAGGTGAATCAACTTCATCTGGACTGTGAAAAATGAGAATACAGCAATTACAGAAAAAAAAGCCCCACATGTGTGATCTGCAAATACATTCTGGCTTCAGTATGGCTTAAGTCCATGTAAATGTGGCTGGGAAACAAACAACATAATATCAGTAGTAGATTCATATAAGCATATTATGGACCTGAATTAATTTGCTACACCAGAAATTAATTGAACTATTAGTCAGCATCAATAAAATATATTGGGATACTTGAGGTATATGACGTTTAATGAAAT
Source organism: Ceryle rudis (assembly GCA_033439905.1). Classification (NCBI taxonomy): domain Eukaryota; kingdom Metazoa; phylum Chordata; class Aves; order Coraciiformes; family Cerylidae; genus Ceryle; species Ceryle rudis. The sequence goes on from JAAGNO010002234.1 coordinate 59,276, forward strand.
GCTGAGCATACTGTAGAACAAAAAACCTCAAACTGTAAGATTCTCACATGGAAAAGCTGTGTCTCAAGGGAAGGTATATAGCAGTGTTCAGAATTACACTATGAAAAAAGACATAGACTATTTCTGCATTTATTAATCATTATCATACAGTTCAAGTTGAAAGGGACCTCAAGAGGCCCGAAAGTACTCTCTGCCTTGATCCTTAAGGCTATTTTTGCAGAGCTGGTCAGTCCCCAGCCTGTGTCATTGTGGGGGACTCTTCCTTCTTAAGGCACTGGACTTCACATTTTTCTGAGCTGTATTCCATAAGATTCCTGTTGGTTCATTCTGCCAACCTATGTAGGTCCCCCCTGTTGGTGACCCTGCCAGTGTGTTGGTTTTACCCTGAAACTGGAGTCACCTGAAAACTTGACATGAGGGTACTCCAGGTCCTTGTTAAAAATGTTTAACAGGACAGGTCCCAGGATAAACTCCTGTGGTACCCCACTTATTACTGGTTTCCAGTTAGACTATGACTGTAAAATGCTATGCTCTGAATGTAATCATCCAGAGTTTTTTTACCCATGAAGTTGTCCACCCAACTAGACAAAAATCCTAAGCACACGAGGTGGAATGTATGATTTTATCCATATAAATAAAATACAAAATAATAATTTTGTTTGAAGGAAATATATATTCCATTAATTCAGTCTGCAACCAAATACGTTACCTACTGCTTGTTAAAGACAGAATCCCTACAGTCTGAAGATGATGCTGCATGGTTAGTAGTGACAAAGCAAAATACAGATTCAGAGACAGTGTAGCCTGACACATTGCACAAGCGCATTTTTTTGTGTGTGTGGTGCTTTTGTGTTCTAATTGTTAACATGCTAGGCTATTGGGTTAGAAAGGAAGATAAACCTTTGAAAGGTAAGGTATGAGACATGTCTGAATTAAAACTCTGAGCGACACTTAAAAGATTTATACTTCTGACTTTTGGTCATGCTAAGATTGCATCTGCTCTTTTCCGATAGCATAGCATTTTCGGCTTAATTTCCTTTTGTTTTCTTTTATTTGTGGAAATTTTGTTAACTAAATAAGTAATGACAGATCCCCAAAATATAGGCAACTAGTAAATTGTAGAGTAAAACATTATAAGTGGGTATATAAGTGAGGCATTTGATGCTAAAACATGGAGAAATGGAGTCACTTGTCCAGTGTGAAACAGCACATATATGACAGAAGACTGATTAAAATAGGGGAATGACCAGGTTATAATCCTATATTCATTATACATAGTATGGTCATTATTTATTATGTAAGACAAATTTTCACAAAAAAATTTCAAACTGCAATATTCTGAGTTTTTATATTTCTTTTTTCCTAATCCTGGATTTGTTCCTGTAAGGTACTGAATATCTAGAGGAACATGGAACAATTTCAAAATCTGCTGGCTGATAGAACATCTGGAACAAATCTTAAGTTTTCACTAGCCCCAGGTAAATGGCATAAAGAGGAGCAATTTCCTACAATCTGTGTTTCTACCATCCATAGACAGAATAACAGATGATAAACTACTGTGCCTTTATGAAACAATCTCCCACATAATTGTGTAAGTTTATAAATAAAGATCTGCTCTGTACCACATACTTTGCTAATATACTATTCATGTTTCTATGAAAATATTTACTTTTCTCCTGACACAGGGCATTTTTTCTTAAATAAAAAGTAGTGTGTCCTAATTAGCAAAGCTGATTAACAGTGTAGGTGTTTCCTCCTGATATTTGTCTGAAAAGATTGAATTTAGATTAAGCCACTACAGATTTTTTTCATCAGAAAATTATCCTGTAGATGCTTTATTCTGATTTGGCAGACCTAGCTCTCTCCTACCACAAGCAAATGTCCTTCTGCATCCTTACTATTGTGAAAATGTAATGCAGAAGAAATAATTATTACTAAAGGTTTTGAAAAGGACAAGGGTTACGTGTGCAAAACATTGTGCTTTACCATCTTTGTCAGGAAAATTTTGAAAACAGAGGGGGAGTTAGCAGGACTTTACACCCAGATACCACTTGGAATGGAAGGGAGAACTAGTATACTCCATAGTCAGAAAGAAGAAAAAAGTCAAGTTAAAGTAGCTGTTTATTTGAACACTGGCATGATTCAGTAGCTGGTGGTAGGTGCTCAGAAAAGATGTAGAAAAACAGGCAAAAAGTATAGCATTAATGGCGCTGAATGATATACTGCTTTAACGATTACTTATGTAAAAAGTCTACTTTCACATGAATCATCTTTGTTTTTGAAGTGCCTAATACATTACTTAGCAATAAAATTGAAAAACACATACATTTTGGAATCTGTGATATTTTGGAATTTTCATATTCCAAAGGACAAACAAAATATAGTCTATAGTCCCCAAAGGAAGAATAATTATAAAATCTTAAAATACTTACTTGTACTCGTGTGACATGCAGGTACATAATACAAGCCACTAGGAAGCATATGCAGAATACCAGGAGAACAAGTACTATGGTACTCCTAGGATCAAAACACAGTGAAAATAAAGTAATGCAAGAAAGTAAAGTAACTCAGTAGCAGAAGAGAACAAACAGCACAGGGGTCCTATGGAATGGTATTTTGGATGAATGGTGGAGAATCTCCCCATCACCCTTGCTCTAATAATAACCATTGTAGGGGAAATTTCACAATAAAATGCACTGCCCTCAGGAATGAGAAATGAGTAAATGCTCTTGTATATAATGCCCACTCTGACCTTAACAAGGAGCAAAGTACCTCAAAAATTCAATGATGTAGTGTGTCAGGAGATACACTCTCTAATAGTGGGCTAATGTAGAATATTCAGCATGATGACTCCACTTATGAGTGTGTAACTCAATTATTTGGCAGTTGTGTAACAGTTACCATATGCTTTTCCCTTCTAATGTCTCCTTCTCAAGGATTCAGAAATCAGAGGTCAGTCAACTCAGTCACTTATCAAGTCAAATAAAATTAGATCAGACTGCAATCCCTTCTTCTAATGAAATAGAGCAATTCCCTCCTTTTGAGTCTTCCTCAATGGTTAGAAAAATCTAAGGTTTCACAAAGATGCTGCAATAATTCTTTTAATTATTAATCTTTCCTCTCCTGATCTTTTAAAGTAGGGTTGCTCTTCATGAGAAGAGGGGTGCAGACCAAGCACTTCTGTCCTTCAGAAAACCTCTGCTATTGGAACACTACATTATGGATGTGATTAAACTGGCAAAGATTAGTCCACCAGTGCTGGTGCTTTGATTTATGCTCAGAGACAGCCTGGCCCCAAGTCAGCCATGGAACCAGGGCTGTATGACAGCAGCATCACGTGATCTTTACACTTTCTCCTCTAGTCTTGTGAGAACAACCCAGCCAGTCCAGAAGATGTGAGCCATGGCTGCAGACATGTATGTATCTATGCCCTTGACCATCACCAGAGAAAGATTGCTTATAATGGGTTTCTGAAAGTAGAAGAGTGCAATTATTCTGCTGTAGAATTCCTCAGTATTTGTCTTTGATTTCAAAGTTGTGTAATAATTCCCACCGATATGCAAACAGGGACAATTGTCTGGTATAATATGTGTATCCATAATGGTGAGTTTAGGTGCTGTCAGTGTGGATACTAAATACAAGTAGGCTCTCCCGTGCTTTTAGAGAACTGATTTGTATTCAGGATGATAGCATGCTAGATAAAAATTGCAGGGGATTTGATTACAACAGTATCTTTTATGGCAGCAACAGCCATGAACTGACACTAGTGCTAGTAGGACCCTGACAGAGATTTGGTTTGGCACCAGTAACAAAGGGCTACGTTGTTTTTTTAAAAATAAACCCAGCTAAAACATCAGAAAGGTTCATCATAAGGGCTTTTAGTGGCTTTGTTACATGTGTCTCCATAATTGGACAGCTTAGGTTGACAGGAATATAGCCTTACTTTCACCAGCTCCATCTGAGGATATAAAATATGTCTTTAGCTGAGAAGCTGTTTTGCTCAGATGATCATAGGAATTGTGAGAATGTCAAACCCATTTCTTTTTGTGTATTTATGCAGCAACTGGCTTTCTTACAACATTTTTCTTGTCTCTAGATTTTGAACCTCCTCCTTGGAATATTGTGATATGCGTCAAACACTATTATTATCACTTCTTCCATTATAGTAACACATTACGCTTCTTGTCTTGGCTTTTGCATTCTCTTGTCAGACTTATAACTACTTTGGCAATCTGAAGAGCAACTTAAAGCTCCAAGCTCTGTGGAGAGAAGGAATTCTCCAATACTTCCAAAGTCTTGCTCATGGTTACATCTGTGTCACAGTGAGGGAAGAACCTGAGAAGACTAGTAATTTGGTTGTATGAAGGCACAATCAACAGACACTGGATGACAGAACTCAAGACCATTCAGTGGGTGGCTTTTCTAAATAACCCAGTGATGAACCAGTTCACCTTCGTGTCCTTCAGTGCTCAGGTTCTGCTGGAGCTTGCATGTCTGTCAGATCAGAGCTTAAATTTAATCTCTGTCCTGCTGGTTTTTAAGTGAAAGTACTTTTTAGAAAGGCTACCAACTACCATACCTTATGATTCTTGGAAATTAATTCTAGTTTCAACTACACTGATATTCTTTGTGTCTCCTTGTTCTAAATTTTAATGTAATACAGCAGGACTTTACTTCAGAAGTAGATGAAAGAGCTCTTAACTATGCTCCAATTAGTCAGCGGAGGTCATTAGTTGGGAAATAAGATGATTTTTGAAAGTTACTTTAAATTCTTCTGAAGCAAAATACTATATAATAAATTTAAATAAAAAAAATGTTTCTCAAACTTCCAATTAGAAATAGCAGAATATAGTAGTAACTGTTATTCTGACTGTGGATTTGAGGATAGAAAAGACCATAATTTAAAATGGGATTTTAAAAAATATTATCCTGTGACCAATTTTATACTCATTGAAATCCTAGTAATTGCTAAAAGTAACTGAAACTTATTTTGAATATTTTGATATTCTCATTTGAAAAAGCTTATTACTAATAATTTTTATACCTTAAATAAAATGATCTCTACTTAATTATAACACCTAGATTTGAAAGTGAAGTCTAATTAATTTTTTATTTATTAAGCATTCACACAGAATTAACAAATCTGAAGTAATAACAAAGCTATATCACTCACACTATGTATCAGACACCTCTCAAATACACCATGAGTATTTGATTATGTCTGCTTTAGTGATGCCAAGGTCTGACTGCAATTTATGTGGGAATGGCCAAACCATGTACTAGGCAATTTGTATACTGATAGCATTGATACCAAAAATGTCAGTGAAAGTTATAAATGTGGGTTGAAAAGCTGGATGGATACTCCAGTACTTAGTTCTTGATAAACTCTGTAATTTTATCTATGTTTCTATCAAAACCTGAAGTACCTCATCCAAAGTCACTGCAAGCACATTTATAAAAGCTGCAGCGACATCTTTGAAATGCAGAAATGCTTTAAAGTTAGCAAATTTCAGTGGTTTTGTCTTCTAAGTGTATCCTTCCACAACAACAACAACAACAACAACAACAAAAAGAACAGGGAAGAAAATTATTTAATTAAGAGAGAAAAATATGTCTCCTTTGGACAAATGGAAGAGATAACAGTTAAGACTGAGAGAATACCAACAGGTGATCTCTCCTGTTTGAGAAGATACTGACCTGCTAATTCCATTCCAAAGACATTAATATTTTGATCTGTGAATGATGCTTGAAGATGTTCCATTTTTGAATTATAATGGCAAAAGAGAAAAACTTACTGTGGTATTATTAGAAGGTAGACAAGGCCAAATAAGGCAGCTAGAATTAGTGAGAGAACTACAGCACTGGTGAAGTACTCATCCTGAAGCTGGTGGTACTGTTAAAGAAAAGAAAAAATGAAGACAGTGAGAAATTTATATACAACCAGCCACCTATGCTTGTCCATCCTCAGTAAGAAAGAACCATAGCCTAGGATAGAACAAGCCCATACCAATTTTATAAACATACAAATAATCATTGTTTAATTCACACACACACAAAAAAGATGAGGTAAGCCCACACAACATTTTCTGTTTCAGTTGGTCTAGCTGTTTAGTTTTCACCTGATAACTAGCCAAATCTGGGTTATGCTCAGACATAAATTTATCTTTCAGAGCAGAACTAATTCAGGCGATTGAAACCAGAAGGTGGTAGCACTCCTTCCTCTCCACTTATTACTCACAAAAAAAGGCCAAAAGATCCTTCGTGCTGCCTTCAAGGAGTCCTGTCACCTCAGCTGCTCAGGACAGGACACTGACAGGTGGGCTGAAGGCAGCTGCTAATGAGAGATACAGGCTAATTTTTGAGCAGTTTTGTTGCTGATTCCATTAAGCTATAGTCCTTAGAACACTTTCCAGGGGTAGAAACATGAGTGTTTTCTCAGAAAGATCTGAATTTCAATCTCATTAACACCAAAAGATTTTCTTATTTTGAAAGAAAACAACTACAGTTAAATAATAAATCACCACTGAAACATGAAATCCAAGTTAATGCTCAAGAAGTTAAAAAAATTGTGTTCAGTGTGGCACACAACCTTCTCACTCAAAGCAGTAGTGACATGAAATCTATGTAGTGACTTACAGTGGAAAAATAAATACTACTGCCAAATTAATCCAAAATCATGTCACTTTTGCTTTTTCAAGTACAAAACCTAAAGGGTTTTTTGTTGTTGTTGTTTTGTGGGGTTTTTTTGTTTGTTTTATCTTTCTTTTTATTCCATTCAAGTACTTCAGTAGAAGATGGAGATAATGTCTCCCTCTTAACTGAGATACAGTCCAGAGGATTATTTATGAGATAGTGAGTAGAATTCAGATATTGCCTAAAATGAAACAAAACCCCAGTGCTAGTTGGCTCATGGTTAGTGAAATCAATAAAAATAATTTAGAAAACACTTACTTTATTTTCACGCTCAATTTGCTTGTACTTCAGGGTAATGAAGTTCAAGTCAGCCATCTCAGACTCAGTTTGCCGAGCCTCTATCAAACGGCTGATGTATCTGTTTACTCGAGTTCCTGGAGTGTTGTATACAACATTGGTAGAAAAAGAGGAACGATTCCTGAGTTTTTCAGAGGCTGTCCGTAATGCTCTTCTCTGTAGCACAGATGAATAAAGAAGCACAGATTTCATTAACATTGAAATTTTTCATTGGTGTTCATATTATCTAATGCTTACAGCCAGAGTAGTGAATTCATTAAGCAGAACCACAAAAGATATAGATTTTATTTCTGTGTGCCATCTTTCAAATACTTCTTAGTTGAAATCTTGATATTATTAAAATCAATGAGAAAACTCCTACTGCATTCCAGGATTTCAATCCTCATCCATGGAAATTCTCTTCACATACTGCCCTGACAGTTCCCTGCCACTGAGGCAATAATCAGTTTGATCCCAATCAGTGTCACTTTACATAGAAAAATAGAATTTTTTTCTTGATGGAAGACACAGAGCTCTGGATATCTTGAAGGCAAGCTAACCAGGCTCTTTATAATACAAGAGAAGTCTGACTGTCCAAGACTATCTAGGTAACAATATATATTTTGAAAATATGATTTTCCTATAACCTATTGCACAATGATCATATGTGACTTCAGAGGGTCTGAAATCTCAAGTGTTCCTATTTTTAACTCTCCCAAGTGGCTTTCTTGTTAAGACCTCTTGAGTATGCCTTAAGAGCAGTCCAATAAACTATCACAACTAACCTGTGCCTAACTGGGGTTAATTTCTCCATAGCACAACTGGCAAGATAGTCCTTTTCAGTGCAAAAGATTTATCATAGAACATACCTAAAAGGGATGTTAGACAATCTGTCTCACTTTTCATAGAGGGCACTTAGAAGACAGTGAGAAGCATCTCAGGCACACTGGTGGTAAACTTCTGTTAAGGGCACTGTAATCTAAACCATTACAGCTAGATCTGCACTAGTATGACTGTTCATGCCCCAGCACACTGAAAGGACCAGGCCCTTCAAAAAATACTCTTGTAGATGCAGCATTTTTTAAACACCTTTTTAAACCAGGTGGTGATCACTATTTAAGTAACTCTGCAGGAATGGCATTTCCCATCTTATTCTACAAGTTTTTGTCAGATCCTCATCAGTGAAAAAACAGTGGACTACAGCAATTCATTAGTTTACACAGCTTATGTTATATGTATATTATACCTGAATACTTAAGAACAGTGTGAAGGATTAACTGCTGACTGATACCTTAGTTTTCTGATTGTAAAAAAAGAATGGACCTTACTTTCCAGGTCCTGTTTTTCTGTCTCTCTACATAGAAAGCAGGTTATACCAGCATTACAATTATGAGGCTATTTGAAACATTTTTCTTCAAACTATCACATCCCATTACTTGTTGTCTGTGGTGTAAGAAATAACTGTTTCAACATGAAAAAATAATCTCATGGACATACATGGATTAGATTTTCAGATCTGATCTTCTGTGTTCTTTTACCTATAACAGAAATCTTAAATTGACAGTAAAACAACTATTCTTAATGTTTCTAAAGAGAAATAAAGTTGTTCTCTTGAAGAAGACATTTGTCCCACAAATTTGTAGGGAAACCGAGTGTTTTCAGGAATATTATCATGAATATATAATTTTGCTCTTCATTAATTAAACAACAGTTAGCATATGTATTGCTTAAATATCTTTGGGGATTTTTTATAACCAAATATAAGTCAATAACACAATAATAGGAATGAGCAAGACAGCATTAAAAATAAAAAGAAAATGCTTCTTTGCTTCAAATTCTGTAATAAGGGAAGATGATGAGAGTTATTCTGATATAGAGAATAAATTGTATTACCTAGCCTGTCATTTGAAATAGGGTTAAAGTTACTGTGCTTAATCAAAATAGTTGTTGCTTATATATAATTATTTTTAGTAGGTCTCCTCCTTTTATCACTATTATTATTTTACACAGTAGACTTAAATTATATCTTATAAGTGATCAAGATCCAGTATTTATATTTCTCATAAATTAAATAAATACAGGCTCCAGTAACATGATGGCTTCAAAGCTTTCATAGCCATAGCTTGTTTTACATGATTTGAGGACTGATATGTCTGAAGAAACCCTGCATTGCAGCACAGTGTATTTATATTAAAATCATATATCATGCTCCATGATAAATGTTACATATTAGGTAGGTACAAAAGGTCAGAACAACTGGTTCAGATAAAGATGACACAATAGAACTTCACTGCAAATATTCTGACAAGAGAAAAATTTAATCAGATCCCTAGCAAACCCATATTGGAATTTCTGTGTATGCTACCATATTTTACATACTTATACACAAACCAGTAAAACTTCATATGCTTCAAAGACTGTGTGGGTAACTTTTTTTTTTTAAATACTCAAAAACCGGTACTAATTCACAATTAGAACTCCTTGTACATATCCAATTTCAAAATAAAATCTGGAGTTTCTGAAAGTTCACTTAAACTGTGTTTTAAAGGATCTAACAGATTTTTCTCCCTTTTTCCTGCAGAAGAAACACATGCAAAATTCAAAATAAAAGTTAGAATTTTTTTTCTGAAAGTAATATGTAGACTGAATCGTCAATGAATGTATATTATTTTTTAAAAAAAGAAAAAGGTGCAGCAATCAGTCAAGATGAATTGAAATGAAAACACAGATTCCAGTGCAGAGGTGTCCTGCTCTGGAGAACTGGTGGAGTGACCTATGTAATATTGCCACCTGCTGGCAAAAAAAAAAAATAATTGAGCGAGCAGCTCTTCAAAATTCTTTATAAATGTCGGTGTAGATCCACACACAGAAAAGGCAGTAAACCAGGAAACTAGTAAGTAAAGCAATTTTGAGTTATGGCATTACAAGCCATTCAAGAAAGCAATATTTGTATATATCTATAGGGACTAACAGAGTTTTGGACTAATCTGTTGCCTTTCATTTTTCAAAGAAACATCTAGAGATAAAAAAATGATTCTGTTAGTTTGCATTTTCTGTCATCAGTTTCAGACTGTGACAGATTCATGATGCAAAAGAATAGTTCTTGGTAATTGCAGAAAAAAAAAATTAGAATCTCTAATTCCTTTGAAAGAAGCTGTTAATAGAAGCCACATAGGCCACTAGTCCTGGCTTGTTCAAGAGAAGCTCCAGATTTGAGGTTTGTTATCATTGTTTTTAATTTACTTGAGAAGGATGTGGGCTCTAGCTCCATCAAAAACACTAGAAACTCCTCTATCAGTTGTTCTGATCACCCCATATGTATTCCTAGCAGTGCTGCTTGATTTAGTCCTGGAATGGATGCCCAGAGAGCACACATGGATTACCTTATCGTCATCCTCACATGTCATGACATTGGAGAAAGGGATCTCCGCTTTGAACATCTTACGACAGTGCATAAGCTGAACAAGAAGATAGCAGACTGTCTTGAACTTCATTCTTTTGGCAGGCTTAATGTCTGAGAGAATCAGTCCAGGAAATATCTGTTGGTCAGAAAAACGTATTTATAACTGTATTGTTACATTCCCATTGCAGACATACATTGATTCAACAGGGCCAAATGCCATTGGGTGCAGTGCTATCTGTGCTTGGGTCACAACAACCCTATGCAAAGTTACAGGCTTGCGGAAGTGTGGCTGGAAACCTGCCCAGCAGAAAAAGAGCTAGGGGTGTCAGTTGACAGATGGCTGAATATGAACCAGTAGTGTGCCCAGGTGGATAAGAAGACCAATAGTAATCCTGGCATGTGTCAGAAACAGTGTAACCAGCAGGACTAGGTCAGTGATCATCCCCCTGTACTTAGCACTGTTGAGGCTGCACCTCGAACATGAGGGTCAGTTTTGGGCCCCTCACTAGAAGAAGGATGTGGAGGTGCTGGAGCATGTCCAAAGAAGGGCAATGAAGCCAGGGAGGGGTCCAGAGAACAAGTCCTGTGAGGAGTGGCTGAGGGAAGTGGGTTTGTTTAGTTTGGAGAAAAGGAGGCTCAGGGGAGACCTTATCGCTCTCTATAACTACCCAAAAGGAGGTTGTAGTGAGGTGGGGCTCAATCTCTTCTCCCAACTAACAAGTGATAGGACAAGAGGAAATGTCCTCAAATTGGGCCAGAGAAGGTTTACACTGGACATTAGGAAAAATTTATTCACCAAAAGGGTTGTTAAGCACTGAAACAGGCTGCCCAGAGAAGTGGTGGAGTCACCATCTCTGGAGGTATTGAAAAGATGTGTAGACGTGGTGCTTAGGGACATGGTTAAGTAGTGACCTGGCAGTGCTGAGTTAATGGTTGGACTCGATCTTAAAGGTCTTTTCCAACCTAAACAATTCTATGATTCTATGATTCCATACATACCTGCAGACATTTACACCATCTAGTGGTCAGAACAAAGCAGTATTCTAATCAAGAAGCAATGCATTTTGATAAGTATCATATATTTGCAGATGAAGATTACTTCATGTTTCTTTTAACCTGAGATATAAAGAATCTATTGAACAGACAGTATCTAAACATACTTAACATTTTGGGAACTGTTTTCTACAGACAAATGTGAGTATAAAAAAGCATATTAATGACAAACTTATAAAAGAGGCAATATTTGTATTTCTTTAACTTTAAAATAATTTCTGGAAAAATAAAGGAAAAACAAATGAGGAGGAAATAATAATTTTTATTAATAAATGTTAGAAAGATATTTTCTTTTTTTTTTTTTTTTCTTATTTCTTCATTTTATTACTTCAGCCACCAGTAAAAACAAAAGAGGACAGCTTTTGCTTTAAAGATACATTTAAATACATTCCCTAAAAGGAGGCTGTAAGGCACTGAGATTATATTGTAGATCTTATTTCTTCAAAGCAAGAAGTGCTGTATCACAAACGAGTATTTTCAAAGGACTGGGTAAAATCTTTTCCTTTTTACAATGGAGCTCTCAGTTCAGTATGGACATATATTGTCTTGGTTAACTCTTAAGCATATATTTAACTCTTGATAACTTTAGTAAACCCCTAGCACATGTTCAGGTGCTTTCACAGGTCAGAGTAAGAGCAATTCTTTATTCTACAATCAGTATGTCAATCTTATTCATGCTTTTAGCATGTGGAACGTGTAAAACAGTGTCCGTGGGAAATGTGGAAGGGCCTCATACCACCACAGTATAGGAATTTAAGCTTGCAAAATGTTTTTTTTCTAGAACAGCATGATTTGGTCCTTCATGTTCCTAGGTACAAACGACAGAGCAAATCACACTAAAACCATTCAAGTGCTCTAAAACCCACAAACAGCACTGAGGATTTGCTGTTCAGTCTTCACAATACAGTGATTTACTACAGAAGATTACAACATTACTTCAGTGATCAAGGAAAGAATAAGTAAACTGGAAACATTTGTTTAATGCATGTTTTCATTAGTACCTAAATTTAGAGGGACAGGGAAAATGACACTGCTTATATTCTGAATGGCATCTCAGGTATTGGTTTGTTATGCTGTTTAATGCATACAGTTATGAAGTTGTATTTTTTTTGAGAATCAAGGGTATATTTTATTGATCTACCAATACTCTGTTTAGTCAGTTACACTGTGACTATGAAACACAAAAAGAATTTGTGTGTAAATAATGACACATTTTTTATTAGCAGATGGCTATGTTATAAATATGTGACATATTTCAAATGTGGAAAGGTGCTTAAGTATGCACATGTGCTTTATTGTGTAGTGAAAGGCCGAATGAAGCCAGCTAGCATCACCAGCACTGTTCTGCATGGTCAGCAGCTGAAACATAAAAGGACACTAATGTATCTGGTGTGTAATCACTTCTGTAAGTGATGTTTTAACAAAAGTCTGTATGAAGAGATTTCCAATACGAACCTTTTCAGGGCTTTCTGGCAGAAGACTTTCCACTGTATTGCAATAACTACATAGAGGATACTGTACAAGAATATTCACATACTGATCATTCTTTAGGTATTCCTAAGGACACCAAGTGGATAATTGTTAGGCTTGAGATTTGATCAGCTTTTGAGCTACCCTTTCCAACAGCTAAAACATAGTTTTTGGACATCTACCCCACTTACAAATTTTCCTAATGTAGTGATAATTCCTCTAGAAGGACCCTACATTTTACTCAGTCTTCCTATCAACCTTTTGATACAAGAAAAATGAGCAACTTTCTTGAAACTCCCTCCAGTTTTGCATTTTGCCTCATTTTTTTTTAAGACACAGAAAGAAAAAAGGGAATACACAAAAGTTTACAGGTGGATCATATCTCAAGAGATAATTAGTTCTTTCTTAGTTCAAACCTTTCACTGTGGACATTGACTTAACCAGGTCAACAACTTTGGTTTTAGGTCTCCATCAGCTTGGCTGGAAAAGACTCTCTTAAATAAGTACAGAGAGTTACAAAAGCTGCCTGAAAGCCTTCATTGTGGAAATGCCACAGAAGAGGTGCAACAGTAGCAAAGAATAGGTAGAACATCTTACTAGCAAAAGATTCAAGATTGCGTGACTGAGAAAGATGAGTACATGGCCATGACTATATCCTCCTACAAGGATTTGAAGTCCTGTGAAAGGAGAATTTAGACGTTCCTTGCTTGACACAAACTTCTTATAATAGATGTGTTTCTGAGAAAACCTGCAACTGGAATGGATATAATTTGGCTCAGATAGTGTGGCCTTGCCACCAACATGATTTTTACTCAAACATATATTTTCATGCAGTTTCCTCACTACATCTTAAAGTAACTAGAACATTTTTAGCTCACACCAATGAACTGCTCTTTTCATTTTTAAAGCTTATCATCAGATAAAATATCAATAGTATACAACATTTGTAGGTCAGAAATACAGGTTAGTTTTCTAGCTCCCTTGGAGTCAAATAGAAGTCTTTCAAATTAAGTTACTAAAAAAAGTGGACTAGTGTGTCTACTGCAGATCTCCCAAGAAAAACACTGACAAACTGGAGTGAGTTCAGAAAAGGTTCACCAAAACAATTAGGGTTCTAAAGCATATGACATATACAAAGAACTTGAGGGAATTCAGTTCATTTAGCTAGAAGAAGAGAAGGAAGGAAGGATCTAACTGCTGTCTTCGATCACCTAAGTGGTAGTTAAGGAGAAGACGGTCAGACTCATGCCAAAAATTCTCTGAAAAAGCACAAGAGGCAATGAACATAGGTTGGACCAAGAGAAATTCCTATTTGATACAAAGAACAGAAGTTTTAACAGGTTAATTATGCGCTGGAGTACAGGCTGCCCAGGGAGGCTGTCAAATCTACAGCCAGAGAAACACTCAGCACTCACTCAGACAAGTAGCCCTGAGCAATCTGCAATTTCAGAAGTGAATCTAACTGTGAAGCTGGCCCTGCTTTGAGCAGGGAGGTCAACAATATGACCTCCAAAGGCACCTTCTGAATTTACCTACTATGTGATGCCTTTGACACTGCCTCCCACAGCATTCTCCTAGAGAAGCTAGGATCATGGCTTAGACAGGTGTACTTTTTGCTGGGTTAAAAACTGTCTGGCCGGCTAGGCCCAGAGAGTTGTGGCAAATGGAGTTGAACACAGTTGGCAGCCAGTCACTGGTGGTGTCCCCAAGGGCTCAGTTTCGGGGTCAGTCTTGTTCAATATCTTTCTCAATGATCTAGATGAGAGGATTGAGTGCTTCCTCACAAAGTTTGCAGACACCACCAAATGGGTGGGAGTGTTGATCTGTTTGAGGGTAGGAAGGCTCTGCAGAGGTATCTGGACAGGTTGAAGCAATGGGCTGAGGCCAGCTGTATGAGGTGTAATAAGGCCAAGTGATGCGTCCTGCATTTTGGTCAGAACAACTCCAGGAAACGCTACAGGCTTGGGGAAGAGTGGCTGGAAAGCTGCCTGGTGGAAAAGGACCTGGGGGTGCTGGTCGACACCTGGCTGAATATGAGCCAGCAGTGTGCCCAGGTGGCCAAGAAGGCCAACGTCATCCTGGCCTCTATTTGAAATAGTATGGCCAGCAGGAGAAGGGAAGTGATCATGCCCCTGTACTTGGCACTTGTGAGGCCACATCTCAAGTACTGTTCAGTTCAGTCTGTGTTCAGATATTGAGTTGCTGGAGTGAGTTCAGAGAAGGGCAACCAAGCTGGTGAAGGGTCTGAAGAACAAGTCCTGTCAGGAGAGGCTGAGGGAATTTGGATTGTTTAGTCTGGAGAAGAGGAGGCTGAGGGGAGACCTTATTGCTGTCTACAACTACCTGAGGTGGGTGTCAGCCTCTTTTCTCAAGTAAGTAACAACAGGACTAGAGGAAATGGCCTGAAATTGAACCAAGGGAGGTCTAGATTAGATATTAGGAAGACTTTCTATACTGAAAGAGGAGTCAGGTGCTGGAACAGGCTGCCCAGGGAGTTGGTGGGGTTACCATCCCTGGATGTGTTTTGGTTTTTCTGGGGGGTGTTGACAGTTGGATGCAGTGATCTTAGAGGGCTTTTCCAAGTATGCCAGTTCTGTGATTCCCTGATTTTCCACTGTACTTTTATATATATACAGTATCAAAAATACAAAGTTAGGGATTCTCTCCCATGTTCATCACACAAATCATATCCCTTTTTTATTATTACTGGTACAGCAGAACACCACTTTTGAGACAGTGAACTTTTGAATGGAATATTTAAGTAATCTCACTTTCTGCTGGAAGCCTTGAACAATGAAAGAAATGCAGTACATTAAGTCTGTTAAAACAGACCTAAAAAAAAAATAGCAAAGAAAAAATCCAACCTCAATGTCTTTTGCTCTGCCTTTTCTCTGAACTTGCTTCAGGCCAGCATTACAGGAAAGCTGGACTGCAGTATTCTCATTCCAGCGATCATTCCAGATCATTTTGGCAATGTATTTTACTTTCACATTTCTTTTTCACCCCTAGGATCACATCTTCTTCTGTTCATTGTTCATTTGTTTCATAAGTTTAGGAAATGTTGGTTGTTTGCTGCAACATAGCTGGCAAATAAGGTTAAGAACTGGGATATTCTAACAGCATTCTGAAAGCAGCCAGACTATCTACAGCTTTGTGTGTGTCTTTTAAGTATGAAGACAACAAACAGGAGCTTATTATAATTCTGGGAAAACACCCCAGTGTTTGAATCTCATGTAATACTCTGTTAAGGGATTCACTGGTGCTTATCTGGAATTCTCAGAAACAGCACCAGACTGTTGTTCCCCTGTTGATATTTAATTACAGTCCTTAAAATGGCATGGGAAAGAAGGTAGTAATGACATTCACAACACATTTACAGAAGCCATAAATGTCATAGCACTATGTCTGTCTGTGCTATCTTCAGGCAGGCAGGACCATGCCTCTTGGTAGTAGTGTTTGTTACTATCTGCAAACCATTTTGTCCCGAGATAGGTGAGCAAATCTTACTTGTTTTTTTTTATTTCTTACAGTTAAAATAATTAGACATTTGCTTTTCCATTGTTTTCTACTGCCCTTATGATACATTTTGCTTATCATACCTCATCTGTCCATCAGGAAAGTGTATTAGTAATTTTTTACCCATTATTAATACAGCTTCTATAAGACAAGCTCTTAACATTCAAAATTATGTGATCGATTCCTTGACAGAGTTGTAGAAGTTTTCAGTAACTTTGAAGGTTAAAACAATTTTATAGCAGTGCCCTAACTTTCTCCCTTCTAAAGATTCCACATTTCTGGAGGAAGAAATTGAGGAGAGAACAATGTTAGAGAACATAACTAATTCCACCATCACTGACGGCCCAAGCTGTGGGCTGTCACATTGACAATAATGAACTAGCAGCTTCACAGCAACTGCAGAAAAAATCCTGAAGATGTAGAGCAACACAATCTGCAACACAAGCCTAACTCCTCTGTCTGTGTTTGCTGATTGGTAACACAAGCATCTTAATTCCAGTGTAAAGATGTACATATTCCACCAACTTGTGCAATGCAAAGGCTTAGGCACAGACCAGCCCTTGTCCAGATACAAGCTAGAGCTTCCATCAAAAGTCTGTATGCCCATCTGCTAGATCTCTAAAGTGTATCTGAGGTGTTAAACCCTTAAATGCCCAAGTTATGCATTCAGATCGCTAGTTAAGATCCTCAGTAAGAACTGTCAGACATATTTTTAGAAGAGTCAGATGCAAAAAAATCCTATGGCGCTACTTGCTGTATGGATGGATTTATTGTGCTGTAAGTGGTCTGTGGAAAATATGCGTTTTACACAATTTGACAAAAAAAGGAGAATCTGAGAACAGTGTAGAATGTTCCCATAGACCTGACCGGAGTGATTAAATAAAACTAAATTTTCAGAGATGGAAATTTCCTACAAACATAGATAGAACTTCAATATGAATGGAAATAATAAATTTAAAAGAACTAACTGCAGCTATTTTAGAGCTATTGTTTCACTGTTTACTTTCTTTTTCCTGCTATAGCCTTCTTTTTCTTTTGTTGTCCACATGATGATGCCATGGTGACATCTTTTAATCAGGTTGGACAAAATCCAGCACACTGCTATAAAAAATCCTAGCAATATATGTA